>JAOTRS010000012.1:6628120-6640194 GCA_028565755.1 Dinotopterus cunningtoni | reverse complement strand
GTTGTGCATGTACTGTATCAGCAAATAAGTACCATGGTACTGTAAAAAATACCATGGTACTTTATACCATATGAAACGAACCATCTGACTACCATAGTACCTATACCATGGTAATATTTCCTATGGGTTATTGTAGAAACCCTCCAGCCAGCCATCCATCCATCCATCCAGGAAGCTCTTTAGTCCAACTCAGGACCCTGAAGGTCAATAGTGGCCATTGTACAGTATTTATTCTAATTTTTACTATGGGCAATTAGTCTAATTTGCATTTTGTTGGACTGTGAGAGGAAACCGGAGTACCTGGGTTGCCTGGGTTAGCCAAGGGTGCCAATAATTCATCAGACTGTATGGATGGACAGGTGAAACATTTGGATAACGAGCTATACATAATATAGCTATACATATTGATTTTCATTCTTGCTAAAAAAAAAAAAAAAAAACCTCAGAGGAATATATTATCACAACAGTAGTTGTATCTGATTAAATTAATATTTAAATTCGTTGGTGTTCTCTGTCTGATTTAACGTAGTTAATTTAATATGCACTTATTCATGCTTATCTTTGTTTTTTTTCTTCTGCTTGCTTTGAGTTCGTCTCCTGAGATGTAATTAAGTAAATAAATGAATAGAAATGGTACTGATAAGTCATTTTTAGTGCATCTGGAAGGCATTTCATTATCAGCAGACGGTCCAATTGTTTTCCATTTTATACTTCGCTGAATTTCCTTTAGGCTCTCAGGCCGAATCTAGATTTTCTTTTGCTTTATTAGTGAGAAAGCTGTTGTTTTTCTTGTTGATTTGTCCGAACGGGGTCTTACTGTAAAAGAGCGCATCATCGTCACGACTTCTCGTTTCCTTTTTACAGAAGGACATCAGTGCGTCATGTTTTCATCTGAGAATCATTTTTATAGCTCTGGAAAGCAAGACGTGATCCAGCTTACCAGGAATGGACTGTCAGCACAGGGTCATGTCCGGAATTATTGGCAACCTTCACGAGAATATTTTTCTTCCTCTTTTCTTGTGATCTATTGAGAAAGAACAAATGTTAAAGTCATGTTCTCATTCTGAACTGCTAAAGAGCTTCCCACAAAGAGAGACCGTTTTGTTTTGTCTGTTCGGTTTAATGCTGTGATTGCATTTCAGTCCAACACGACTGCATGAAAATGAACTGCAGTGGACGCGAGAAATCACGAACACCATGTCTGATGTAAAAGTGTTTAATTCTTTATTGAAGCAACTTAATGTTAGAGCAGGGTAGGGTGAAGTTTATATGTCTATGTCTCAGATGTCACAACATTTCCTAAAACATGCGCTGTCTGAAACACGCGCTGTTTTGATGGCAAAGTATTTCCAAACTTCTGCTTTTTTTATTTATTACTAAAGAGACTGTGTGCTGATTAGTTACACAACACGCAGTGACTAATGTGGGGTTAACAAACTTGGATAATCTTTAAATATCACATCCAGCCAGCGCTAATAATAATTCATGCATGTATAAGAAACGAGCAGCGTTTTAGCATTGAATAGACTTTTTTTGTCTAATGTCAAACCCTTACCTCCAGCCTAATTAATCGTAATGAATAACGCTGCTAAGTGAAATTTGCGATTAAAGATAAACAACTTCATTTGCACATTGATTGAGATTAGTCGAGTAATTAGTGTGTTCTTTTGTGCTCTGTCACGCAGCCCCTGTTCCCTCAGAGGGCTTATTGGCAGAGCAGAAAGACAGAAAGAGATTTTTTTTCCCCTCCCTAAAGAGCCACATTTAATTAGGTCCATCAAAAACCATTCAGATGTGCACTGAGTATTCTTTTTACCGAGACACAGAGACAGAGAGAGAGAGCGAGACAGAGAAAAGAGCGACATCATCATCATCATCATGCCTTATTGTGCTGTCTGATGCGCCGGGTTTAATTTTTTTCTTCTTTTTGAGAATTAACTGGCGATTCCCATGGTTCGTCCTGACCCAAGTCTCCTCTTGAGCAATCAGGCCAGTTGTATTTCTCAGAAGTCTTTAGCTGTGCTTTGAAACGAGCATTGATTTTTAACACAATCACTCGTCACTGAGTAACAATAGACTCAAGGGGTTCATGAGGGATCAGAGAAACTGTCCTTTATGCTCCTGAAGTTTCAAATGGACGAAATGTGGCACTTTATCCCTTTCACACAGAGAGTTAATAACTAGTTAGTGGGGCAGTAGTGTAGTAGTGGTGGTTTATCATCTCACCATCAAGTTGATTTGCTGTAACAGCACTAGAGCTGTGGATCATAGGTTCAGTGTACATTTGATTCGATTCGAAAGTTTTTTGGGCATTGTGATTTTTGAATTCGATCCGTGAGCACTAAAGTTTATTGTCTGATTTGTCTCAAGCTGCTGCTAAAACATAATAAAATCATAAAATTGTTATTATTGCTGAAAAAAAAAAAATAATGTAATGAAAACGAATGTTGGTCGTGAGCTCAGTCCTTCTCTACATGTCCTCCACTGAAGGTGACAAACTTCTCCAAACGATTGATGAGCTGGTGGAGACTGTCTTTGAAGAAGCTTTCTTTTTGGCTCTAGAGGAAAGTTTCCACCTCAGTAATCACCTCGTCCTTGTTGACGTATAAACGCCTTGCACGAAGTGAAAGGAAGGAAGGAGTAACTGGGTGCGAGGGCGGGGAACCAGGGGGGATGAGGCAGAATTTCGGACCCCAAGTCGCCTGCAAGTTTCACGGTTTCGTGAGCTTCGTCTTTTTCCTTTCATGCGTCATTTTTTTTTTTTTTTTAAACAAGCAGAAACGTTCATGAACATAATAATTTCCGGAGATATAATTTGGCAAATATTTCAATTTTTTTAATATGATATTATGAATTTTATGACACCCTCATATGTTTCTTACAAACATACATTAAAAAAACTGCTGAATGTATCTAGTAAGCACTGAAATGCTGTGTAACTTGTGTTGTCGAGTGTTTAAATTTTACTTCTCATACAAAGAGATAATCTTTTTTTCCTGCTGATCTTCTGCTCCACACTCCAGTCCAGTAGGTGGCAGTATTGCACCAACCGCCTAAAAAACCTCGAAAGTAGAAGACGCAGGGATAATCTCACGAAATGAGAGTTTTTTTTCCGAGTATTCTGCAGAACATGGAAAGGAAATCTTCAACGAATAAATCAACATTCAAAAAAAGGATGGATTAAATTGCGTAATCGATTCAATCGCACAGCTCTGCTTGTTACAAAGCACTGACACTGGAGACTCCTTCCATGCGCCAGACATTGCCTTAGTCGCACTACGTTGTTATAGAAACTGACTTCTGACCAATCAGAATGCAGAATTCAGCATCGCAATGGTATAAAGTAGAGGTTATAATTGAATAGATGTTTATGCTCACTTTCCGTCATACCTGATGATTGCTTTCATTTGTAAGTGCATAAGTATTTGCACCCATCCCTAGTGGGAGATGAGAGCAATACTGAGCATCATCAGGACGTACTGTACTCTGTAGTCATGTTTGTTAAGTAGGTACCGTTAGCGCAGTGATAGCTCTGTGGCTATGTTTGACACTTTAATTCTTCCAAATCAGTTCTATTTTTTGTTTGAAATGCTCAGGCCGTGTTTTGAAGCCGCATTAACACGGCAGGGACGCATTGCTCATCGTTCATACGCTATAAACGAATTTGCATGCTCTTCACGTCAACGGCACCTCGTTTCTCTGAGGCTTTGCATGGAACAGAGACGGATAAGAAGATTGATGTTCAGAGCAGGTTACGGAATCCCAAGGACGTTCTTTCGGATATTATGTATTGATAGATGAGGACTGGGAAGGGAAGACAACCATTAAACATTAGCATTTAATGTAGTTGACTTAAGCGCTGGGGGGACAGGATTGGTTTTCCGGACACAGGTCTGTTAAGTGATGTTACCGGAGGATGTCTGTAGTAATTACGCTCGATTCTCATGAGGTCGCATGTGGGTGTGTGTTCATGATTGTGTACAGTTGTCACTACTAAATAGAGCTCATTTGTTTTTAGAGAGTGTGCGGCTTGTTGCATTAGTAGCTCACGTGAGGTCGGACACATGCAATGAAACGTTTTCGTTGTTCTGCATTTTAACCCCAACTTGATTTCCGTTTTGGTTTCATGGAGTGAAGATTTTTGGCTTTGTTGGTTACGTTGCTGGGTTTTTTGGTCATCTTGGCCAAGAGGAAGCATTTCCTTGGGTGTTTTTCTACTTTAGTAGAAGTGAAATGCATAGTTTCCCAACACAATCTTTACCAGGGGTAAGCAGGATATTTTCAGGAGGTCTGCGTCGTGATCTTTCCGTTTGCACGTCTCTTAACGTGACCAATACGGCAGATGGGACTAAAATCTCTGGCGTACTCTAAATGGAAAACTGATCCGATCCGAATATAGCTTTGAGGTTTTTTAGCACTAAAACTCTTACACTAAAGCAGATTTTGGTGTACTTCAGAAATCAGAGCTCTCCCAAGCTGATATAAGAGATACCGGTCCAAAACCTGCAGAGTGCTGCTTCTGAAGCTGAGAGCGATGAAGGGATCAAAGTGAGAAAGCATATTGTCCCTGCAGGACCTGCACTTGAGATGCGTTAAATGGGAACGGGAGTGCCTGGCTGGCCGCGTTCCAAATCAAATAATCCCCCCTCCCAGGAAGGGCGTCCATTCCGTGCTCGCTCGTAGCAGAGTTCCCTTTTTAGCGTGCTTGAGCGCGACTTCCCTTCTCAGAGGGGCGAAAAACAGGAAGCAGGAATAGACAATGATGAAATGCAGCTAAGATTAGCGATGGCGGATCTTTATTTGGCAACTCGGCTCAAGCTTAAGGCTACAGCACCTTGTGTATCTAATTTGTAGAAGGTATCAAGTTTCTAACTTTGTTCTCCCTCGAGTGTGGGTTAAAACATTGTACACCGGACAGGAATTGCTTTTCCATTTAGCTCCGCCGCAATATTGTCGCTGTTGAAAGCAGAACGTGGTGCGTTTCGAAATTACGGTTTAATTGTGTAGAAAAACTGAGGGTGTTTTGCCCAAAGCGATAAAGAGACGAGATCCAAAATTAAGCAATGACCGAAAAAACGGACCTCGCTAGAGCTACCTAGTACACTAGCGTCATACTTCTATTATATGTATTATTTGGCTAGTTAGCTAGCAAACAAACTACTCTCATGTTATATATGTATATACATTATATATGTTATCCTACAAAGCACATTTTTGTTAGTAGCACGGTGGCTTAATGGTTAGCACTGTCGTCTTGCACCTCAAGGGTCCGAGTGTGATTCCCACCTGAGGGTCTGTGTGCATGGAGTTTGCATGTTCTTGGTGGGTTTCCTCCAGGTACTCCGGTTTCCTCCCACAGTCAAATAAATAAGAAAACAAAAAATAAGAAAAGTATTTAAATATAATCAGTATACTATCTCTATCTCTGTATAAAATATAATCTAATATTTGATGTATGATAATATGTAGTGTTAAAGCACGTTGATTGATTTGTGTTAGAATTATACTGTAGAAATACCGAAAATCTACAGAATGCATTCGAAATCTTTGGTGTCTCGTTAATGACATGAAACTGCTGTTAATAGTTCATTTCTCTCCACAGATTTCCTCCTCGTTAGTGGTGTTTGTTGACACGATGTCACAAAGTTCCCTCATGTCCCATCAGGGCTCGCTTGTTCGGAGTTACAAACGCACCTGGAACGTGACCTTAATCATTTCATTATTCCGAGAGGAAGCGTGTAATCAGGATGTGGATGGAGGACAAATTTGCTGAAACAGCAGTTTAGCCATAAACGCCTGCGGAGAACATTAAATCCAACATCTCAAGGTGAATGTTGGGCTGAGCATCGATTCGGAGCTGCTGTTTGTGTGTGTGTGTGTGTTTAGGCCTGATGGATGGCATGAGTGAGACGGGCAGATGTGGGTTTGTTTAAATGATTGATGTTAGTGAGTTTTGTAAATGAAAGTTTTATCTTTTTTTGGCGGACATGAAGGAAAATTCTGCCTTCTGAAGAAATGCTTTTTATTTAGTATTTTTTTTATTAGGATGGTTAATGGGTTTTAGAGATGGAGAAAGAAATGGCAGAACACATACACACACATTTGTGTCTTTTTTTTTCTATTAAAGACTTTTTTTCTGTAGTGTTGCATCTTTGTACATTCGTTTCTGACGGTGTAGTCATAAAAAAAAAATTTTTTCCAAAGTCTGTATCCAAGCTTTGGCAACACACATTAATATTTGTCATGGCAATAAAAATAAATATGAGCTTTAAAAAAGAAACCTCGTCAGATCTTTAAACTAGAGGAGAGAGAGAGAAGTGATGTCATGTCTTGTTGTGCTTGTCTGATGTGCCGGTTTATATTTCATCTTTCCAAAAATTAACTAAAGCGAGAAGAGGGAGAGATAGAAAGACAGATAGAGAGATAAAAATAAATAAATAAGAGACACAGAAAAATAGAAAACAGACAGAGAAGTCTGTTATTCCAGTAAAAAGAGACGTTTAACGTGAGGGAGAATAAAAAAGAAGAGGATGAGAGTGAAAAAAGAGAAAGTTGCAGGCACAGAGAGAGAGAACGAGACTTTCTAGCTACCTTTAATGCATCAGTTTAGCATATTTATTCATTTATTCACACACACACACACACACACACATACAAACCTTCCACCCAACCCCCCAACCTCCTCCAGTCTTGTATGAAAAGTCCACAGTCCTGTTCATCTGATGTCCATTTTCTTCATCTTGACATCTGCCTCCTCCATGTGTGTTAGATTTGCTCCACTGACGCACTCCAGACGTCCTGCTTCACAACATTAACCGCCTCACCACAGACAATTCCGTCATCAGCTTGTCCATGTTGTTTCCAGTTGGGCTGTCGGAACTGTTTTTGTGGTTCTCTGTGGTTCTTTGGGTCTGTGCGGTCATTGGTGCCGGGGTTGTTACTAACACTAACACTAACGCTGCAGCAAGTTTAGTGCTTACACACACACAGGTGTCTGTGCTGCTCCTTGCAGGAACATCTGCATCAGCACCACCATTGTGCTGGTTGAAGAGATGGAGTGTACGGAGGTGTTGGGGGCAGAAAAACTGCTGCGTTCATCACTGACCTGTTCTATCTCTGGCTCTGGTGTGCCGCTGGTTTCACTTCTCGTTCTGGCTCGCCGAGGTCCAGCTTAATCAGCTTATTGTCTTAGGAACACAACCAGAGCTTTGTTCATCCTTAAGGAGGGGGCAAATACTTTCACACCCCACCTCCTGCCTCACTGCTAACACAACAGAGAGAGATTCTATAATTAATTTCCTCTCTTATAGAATTAATCCGAGCTTTATGTTCTATAAACGCGCAAGACATACAGGACACCCTTAATCCTATACGCTGATAAAGCTCCTTTATCCTAAAAGTCCATAATACAGGAATTTATTTATGCGTATAGTTTGTGTATAAATCCTGTCGAAGGGTACTATATTCGTGAGGTTTTGTCGTGTACAGTAAACAGTGAGTAAACAAACATGGCAGCTTACACGCATACGAACTACAGAGATATATAACCGACTTTGCTGAGCATCCATCATGCAGCGGGTCGTTATGGGATATAAATGGCCACTTGTTCTTTCTCGAGTCTCACCATAGACTAATGTAATGTGCATTTTTCACCTTTCGTGTCGTAATGCTAATCGGGGCTATCATTCACCTGGAGAGGGAGATCAAATCACTCACAATTTTTGACAAATTTACATCAGGTGGTTTGATTTGTACAGTAATTGGACGTCTGTGATCGATTAAATCATTTCATACGAACGCTAGATGACCAACATATGAAGGAATGACTGAATGTCCAGAAGCAGGAAGTCAAATCAGCTGGAAATGTGGGTAAATGTGGCGAGGTCCTCTGTTTGGTTCTCCAAGGGATCGCAAGGGAACATCTCATGCAATATGAAGAGACCTTTAAAATGACCTGATTTGCTGAAAATATACGTTCCAGTTCTGCTCTGTAGCAAAGATCCAGGGCTCCGTTTGTATCCAGGTGCAGCTGTAACGCGTAGGACTTAGATAAAACGCAGATTAATTTTGGAGTGAGTGTGGCGATATACGGATTGCCACACAAAAAAAGAACGTAACTCTATCGATAATTTCTCCATCTAACAGTAAAGGAGTGTAGCACTTAAAATAGGTATAATAAACTTTACAACAGCTATTATATTAGCTATAATTCTCATGGTATAGAGGTACAGCGGTAACTCGGCACATGAACGCCCCACCACACGAATTTTCACCTTAAGAACTGAAATTTTTTAAGGAATTTGCCTCAACATACGAGGCGTTTTCAGCATTCGAGCGGCCGAACCGAACAGAGGGGCTGGCTAAGTCGCGCGTACGTCCAGGAGCCGTTCAAAACTTGTTAGCGTCCATGCTGGGAAGCCAATTTATTTAAGTTTATATATTTTTTGTGGGATTTTTTTTTGCATTTTGTGAAAGATTTAGTGAAGACATAGCACAGTGCGTTATCAAGGACAGTAGCAAGAAATACAGTAAAGGGAGCCGCTTTCAGTTTGGTATTTAAAGTAGCCGGTGCCAAGAAGAATCATAAATTAAGGTCAAGTAAGGTTTAATGTCTATTTATTTCATATTTTACTTCATTTCCATGTCTTTTCTGAATGGTTTGATTGTTTTATATGATTATACTATTGGAAATTGGTACTATTGGTGATATTTTTTATAGTGGCTGGAACAGATTATCTGTATTTCCTGTTTTGCAATACGAAATTTCAACTTAGGGACGGATTACATTTAGCAGACACCCTTATCTCATTATACATCTGAGCAGTTGAGGGCCTTGCTCAAAGGCCCAACAGGCACAACTTGGTGGTCATGGGATTTGAACCTGAGACCTTTCGAACCGTAGTACAATGCCTTTGATCTGTTGTTTTGTTACAAGCTTTGTTTAAACTTTTAAGCATTAATGAACAGAATAAAAATACAAATAAATCAAGCGCATAGAATCCAAAAAGCTGAATATGTCTGACTGTATTTTTTTTTAAAGATACTGTATTCACATCCCTCATGAGGAGCACGGCATAAAAAATTTGCATAGTGACTGAAAGGTTATTAGGACACCAAATAACAATATATGAAGAACTTCATGAACGTCTCAGCTGGGTTTGAATAAGTGCATGAAAGTGAGACGGATGGCTGCAATTTCTTCTGACACGACCTATTTAACATTAAGGACTGACAAGAGAGGTGAGGCCGAGCTGTGTATTCTAATTTTTACAATATGTCCATGAAATATGGATTACGTTTTGTGGATCTAGAATCGTACTTCATAGTGCAGTGTGAGTACGGCGCATTAGTGGGGGATATAAAATAAAGTTCTCATTCAGCCAAAGAATAAAACACTTCGGGACACGTTGTAGGAAAATAATCAACGACATGGTGGTGTGACGGGAAATCATTTCCTGTAACTATAAGCAATTAGGCAATTAGTACACTTTTATATACATGTTACATTTGGGAACATGTCAGGAATTTTTAGGATAGTTATAATAGTCTATAACAGTTGAACCCTGCGGGGGAATACGTGACGTGTCCTGAGATACTCAGTCAAGCCATGACTAATCCCTTCTTATCTCTAAATGGATCAGTCATAGTTTTCATAATGCATTCAGTCATTTAATCACACTTCACCTTCCTGCCGCAGAGACAAACAGACTTTCAGGAAAACTCTTCAGGCATTCTAATGATGCGCCGATACATTAGAGATGCTTTTTTTTTAATTGACTATTGATAAATTACACAATCAGCGTGGCGTTCTGTTCCAGCACTCCTGCTTTAGAGCCTTCAGGGATACTCATTTAGAGGAGTATCAATTACTATACTATCAGCTGCTTTAAACCGAAATTTACAGAGATGTTCGGGTGTCATGGTGGTTAGATTTCAAGAATTTGTATTATCCACAAATTATTAAGAATTGTGCAGTTCGAGTTTATGACTTAAAATGTTGTTGAACATCATACTTAATGCACCATTCCAGGACCGGCCACGTGTGATTAATTCTACAAATGTCTCCGTCTCACTCAACAACCTTACGAGTCTGTCTGGCCAGAAGGTGTCGATTTATAATATCGGACTGAAGGAGTCTCCAGTGTGATTGCTTTATAAAGCCACTTTTAGGACTTGCTTGTCTAGTGTTGATGTCGAGCAGTCATAAAGTAAAGATGTGTCTTAGTCTGGATGCCCTACCCGCTCAAACTTCAGATTTCAACCTGTCCATTATGCCGCTCGCTGCCCAAGTTTACCCAAGTCCACACGATCATGTAGTATGGGACATGGATCCATGTTGAAAACTTGTGAAAAAACAAGTGGGGAGAAGATAGAAGAAATGAAGATGGAAAATACAAAGTATATCAGAACAACAGCTCCTTAACTGTGGGGCGGTGATGGAATCAGACAAAAAAAGGGAGGGAGGTAAATTTACTATAATGTCTAAATTTAACCGCGCACTAAACTACAAAATCAAACGCTCTAATCGATACTAAATCCACAGCTAAATCCCACCCTGCTGTTTTTTTTTTTTTTATCCTGCTCTTACATTCTCAGGAGGATTATGAAGCAGCTGAAAGCATGGTTGCAAACCACATCACTATAAGTAGTGCAGCTCTGTTTCTTTTCTTTTTTTTTCATACATTAATCCAATTTATGATGAGATCAGATTCTAACTGTTGTACAGAGATTCTCACACGTTTCAGTGAAATTTAATAGACTTAAGAAAAAGAGTCTTGAGTTTGATCAAACTTTTTTTTCCAAATCTTTGTTTCTTGAGGCCCTGTTAAAAGATCTGAAAGACAGGCACGATTGAGCTTTACACTGACTTTGTTTCGTTCTGGGGGTCTTATTTCTCTCAGGAAGCTCCAACGTTTCCTTTTTATCAAACAAACAAGGCTTCTAAAGCCGCCTGTCTCTGATAGAGCCGAGCTGACAGAGGCCGTCGTCCGCGCTTTCACCTGCTGCTTTTCATTCCTTTATATTCATATTCCTTTATAGGTGAAAAGCCAAATGCTGTACATTTGTTTGGAATGTGGTTAAGTAGCTGGCAACAGTTCCACTTCCACTTGGATAAAAAAAAAAAAAAAAAGAAAAGTTTTACACACACTCAGAAATTAATGGCTGACGGTAAAATATGGGCATATTTAAGTGACTCAGGCGGGCGCAGCATTCCACCAGGGCAGAGGTCTTATCATGCAGAAACAGGCGCAGAGATTAGAGGGAAATTATTCAAATGGATTTAAGCCCTAAACGGGGCGCTCGGAGTCAGCACTTAAGATTTATGAACCTGTTTTATTATTCAGGAGAGCTTTGTCTTGGGGAAAGAAGGGGACAAAAATAAAGCACCCGAGAGAGACGCTCCGACGCTCGGAGGCCACTCGGCACGTGTTAGCTGATTCACCTGAGTTTAAAACGACTTCATTCTCTACCGAGTCTCACGAGCTGGGAATGAATCACTTCATTACTGTACACCTCTACCTGTCATTCGTCACCGTTTACTCACCGTAACAGCACTGAGCGGTGTGCCGGGGGTGTGTGTGTGTGTGTTAGATATTAGTGCATGGTGTAGCACTTCATTATTGCAGTTCTTATTTTTCTATTAAATACAAGGCTACAAGAATTTTTGGTCTTGTAGGAACATTTGGACTCATCACAGAGATTATAGAGGAGTATATAGTTTAATAATTAATAGCTAGATAGATAAATAGCAATTGATTGGCTATATTAGTAAATGAATAATTATATTTGTATTTATATTTAAAATGTAAAATTTTTTATTTTATATTTTTTGTAATTCACATTTTTACACTTTTATATTTTCATACTTTTGCAATTTACACTTTCATTTTGTAAATCAAATTTCTATTTTATTTTCATTAATTAATTTCCAGATTCAGTTTTTATTGCAAAGCCTTTTTTTAGTTTAATTCTATTTATCTTAGCGTGAATTTCTTATTTGTACTGTAGTGCTGTTTTTCTGGGTAAATTTTCTTTTTTAGATCACAGATTTATTTGTATTTCATTTGTATTAG
>JAOTRS010000012.1:6560841-6576261 GCA_028565755.1 Dinotopterus cunningtoni | reverse complement strand
ATGTTACAGATGATTAAAGAAATGAGGCCTGTTATACCACTATAATTCCTATTTGAATGTATAATTTTCTGCTTCTATGTTGACAAAAAAGTAGTTTTGGATAAGGATAATCAAACACGTAGTGATGTGCGGTTTTAGGAAAAATAATCAACTACCTGATTCATACAGTTAAAGAAAATTTCCACAAAATTAAGCTGCATGGATTCGTTTCAGTTTTCACAATTTGTTCCATGCACCATGTATTGTTCTCAAAATACAAGTAAAAACAGGACTTTCAGAATTATTGGCACCCTCCAAAAAACAAAAGGTTACTTAACATCACATGTGGACCAACACTCACTTACTCATCTATTGTCTATACCGCTTTATCCTGTATACAGGATCGCAAGGGACCTGAAGCTTATCCCAGTTACAGAATAACAGAACACACTTCTGAGAGTAAAAGCTCCCTTTATTTCTCTATATAATCCCCTGCTATACTAATGCACTTATCCCAGTGTTTCACTAGTGCTTGGATACCATTAACGTAGAAAGTTTTCTCAGTACACCAGAGCCATGATCAGACTGCCTGCTTCACATATGAAACACCGGCCTCCCAGGAACTCCTTTAATGTATTGTGTGTACAGTTCCCACAGACTGATGCGTCTCTTCTTCTTCTCTTCAAGGATCAGGCGTTCCACTTGCTGAATGTCCACGGGAACAACTGCACTGTTCAGATGTTTTACTGCGGCGTAAGAGTCTCATCACCATACTGTGCTTGAAGTCTTCTGTAAATGTCAATTGCTTTTATGCTTTCATTCACCAGAAATTCCATCACAAGTCACAATTTATCAGAAACAACTGCAGCTTTTACAGTAAATGTAGAGTCTTATCATCGTAATTTTATCCCAAATCCAAGTTATACAACCAACATTTGTATAAATGTAATTTACATTTGTTTATTACTACACTTTATATAGTTATAATGTAGGTTAAATGCAGTCCAAAGCTGACAAGACGAGACATGGAAGAAGAGCGCACCCCATTTGTTAGGACGGGCTTATCACCTTTCTTTGGGCTGTTCATTATTTATCACTTGTGCCTGAGTGGCCACAGGAGGCTCTCTTTCTCTTTTTCTTTCTTCTCCTCTCATCAATGCCTTCTGGAAGCAAACATGCTGCACATATTGATACCATCTAACCCTCTAAATGTTAAAGAGGGACTACTTTCGATTTGATTCTACGTGTCGAGTCATGAGTTTCTGCAATGTTCGCAGCAGCCACTAAGAACTTTGTAAAGCAGGTGGGAGACACCGGGCGGCTGATTCCCGTCCCGAGCCTGAGCGAGGCCGACCGATATCAACCCCTCAGCCTGGTGACCAGGAAGAAGAGCAGGCATTTCTGGAAGAAGAAAAAATATGGCTCGACACCATTCTCACTCAAGGACATACTGGTGGGAGAGAAGGAGATCACCGCAGGTAGGAGTTTTAATGACCTTAAATGGGGTTTTATATATTATATATGATTATATATGGTGTGTTTCTGGTATAGTCTGGAGTTCTGTACTACAGTCAATGGAAATACTTTATGGTGAGGTTATTGGAACAAGCACATATTAACGAGCAAACAAAACAAGAACACAACAGCAAACCCAAGAATACAACAGCAACATGTTTTTGCTTTACATGATTTGATGTTGCATTGATGTTGTATAATTATCTAATATTGCATTAATGGTTTATTAAACTGTTTCACACTTAAATCCCACTTTAAAACTCAAAACACGTTTTTGGTAATGAGTTTTGCTCTGAAAAGCTGTCGCTAAATTACATTAGTACATCATTACAACCTGGATGCAAACAGATCTGAAGCGTGAATTTATTATAAGGCAGGTGTAACCCGAGCTGTTTCTCTATATCAGGAGTCTCCTCTTACCAGCTCCTCAACTATGAAGACAAGTCAGACGTGTCGCTAAACGGCCGTTTGGGTAACCATCTGATTCATGAAGTGGGCGTCAACATCAGCGGTTCCCACTCGGTGGCGGTCAAAGCGTCCTTCGGGGTCGTGACCAAACACGAGGTGGAGGTTCCGACCCTGTTGAGGGAGCTGAGCTCGAGGTAGTGGATGTGACAAGTGACAAGGATTTGTGGCTTTTATTTTATTAAGAAATTTTGGAAAAGTCTTTAAGTTATTTGGAAATGCATTTTGAGGTAGGGGTGTGCAAACTTTGGCACACCAACTGTCTGCTTATTGGCAAGTTTCTTGTTTGATATGTGTCTAAATCAATTTCCTAACCCCTCTCTCTCTCCGTGTGGCTCTCCAGGAAAGTCGACCTGGATCACTGCCTGATCCGTCAGTCGAAGGACAGCGGGCGGACCGTCCTGTGCGTCGTCATGGAGAGCATCCGAACCACTCGACAGTGTTCCCTCACCGTCCATGCGGGCATGCACGGGACTACAATGCGTGTAAACAAGTGCACACAATTATACAATATCACAAACAATATCACTTAAGACTACACACACAGGCTCACTCACACATCTCTCCTGTAGTTTCAGATAGATGACATCCATAATCCCAAGGGGCGTGATAAAGCCATCGTAATTCCCGCCCACACCACCATAGCCTTCAGCATATTTGACCTTTACGTGCGACTAGATGGAAGTCTCGGTAAGTTGATGGCTGCCTAGATACTTTTCATCCGTTTCTACTCACGGGTAAAGTTGTAGAATGTCTGAATGTTTGTGGAGTTATCACTTACGTTATAGTAGCTATAAACTAAGACATTTTTTCACCAGCCACTGTATTTCACAAACTTAGATTATTTAACGTTCTCCAGCCTGGCTTTCCTCCCTCTAAACAGATATCTGTGTAGCACCGGAGTCGGTTGGAGGCTTTGAGAGAGAACAGATGCGCGGGCAACTCAGTGGATTTATCGGGAGGTTTTCAGTCGGCAGGCTGCGAAGGTTCCTTTCAGGAATCATTTACGGGAACCCCTTCAGAGCAGGTAACGTGATACGTGTCCTTTGAAAACTGGTAGTAGATGATATGATCCTGGGGTTCTGGGAGCAGGAGAAATTATTTTCACACATGAACTCTGCACCATGTTGCGCACTGCAATCAAAGCTAAGGGCACTTGAATGAAGTTCAATTTGAGAATTTAAACATTGTTGCTTACGTTAAGCAGTTTAGCTCATCACTGTGAAACCCTGAAATTAGTTAGAACTGTGCGCACAGAATATGCACAGTCATGACTTTACCAAGAGAAGTCCATCCAGCAAAAATCAGTAACTGGGTAAATGTGAGTAACTTCGAACATGATGCTACCAGCACCATGCGTCACTACCAGGATCATGTTGTCAGGGTGATGTGCAGTATTGATTTTCTGCCAAATGTAGCACTTTGTACCGAGTCCATAATGCTGCATGTTTGTCTGATTGGACCAGAGACCCTTTTCCATAAGGTCTGCAAAGTCTTTAAGCCATCATTGAGCAAATTCCATATGTGATTTCAAATGGCTCAGAAAATTTCACAGTGTGTCCGTGCAACACATACAAACAACAAAATATTACGTAAGTAAAAGTAGAAGTGCTCATTTGTTCTCGCGGAAAAGTCCAAAAGTAAATACCTATAAATGTACTTCAGTATCAAAAGTACTGAGCTTGTATTAGCTCACAGTAGCTAGTAATCATAGAGAAAGTCTGGCTCTCTCTTTCTAGCTCTGCGCTTCCTGAGTGTGAACATGCTTTTTCTTATTTCAAACACCATCTACATGATTAAGGATTTCACAGAGAGAATCACGGAATTACATATAATAGTCTGCTGATGATGATATTACATGTTCAAATGCTACACACCACTGGGGTTATATAACGCACCACCTCGCACAAATGTAGTGAAGTAGAAAGTACAGATATTTGTTGTAGGATATAGTGAAGTAAAGGTAAAAAGTATTCACTAATAGAACTACTCGAGTAAAGTACAAATATGTGAAAACTGTACCAACATCCAGTGACGAAGTAAACATAGTTACATACCCCCTCTGAGCATGTACACAATATATATAAAACTGTTTATAATAATAATTAATGAATCATTAGCATTGCACAAAGTAGAACAGTCCGGCTCACTGTCCTTTCTTTCTTTTCACAGATGACAGAACGTTCGAAGAGCTCACGCACTCTGACCTGTACATGGACGACGTCGCGGATTACTACGAGAAGGCAGTGAGTATGACTGACCTGTCCTCGTCGTACCTGCGTGAGGACAAGCACACGCGAGTCAACCTGCTCAACCACAACATCCCCAAAGGCCTGTGCGCTCTCTGCAGCAAGTCTCACCAGCGCCGAGAGACCGTCTACGGCTGCCTCGAGTGCTCCTCGGGTGGGCAGAAGTACGTGCGATTACACGCCGTGCCATGCTTCGACCTGTGGCACAAAAGCTTACGCTGAGGAATTACAGATCAGATTTTGAATCTAGGACATCTGCTATCTGGAGAATTCCATGTGTGTGTCTTTGGTTCAATTCAATTTAATTTGTAGAAGTTTTGCAGAGAACAAGTCAGAGGTGACAGGGGTGTGTGAGAAGAAACCTGGAGGGAAAACCTGACTCAGAATGGAAAAGCTTGTCTGGGTCACACCGGATAGTGGGATAATAACTCACACTAGAGCAAAGACAAACAGTACAGAGTGTGTTTACAGGGTGTTTATTATATACAGTAGTAGAGATTTACAGTATTCAGGTGAGACTAAACACTGGATAAAAGGAAGACGTAGGAGTAGCCTTGCTTTAAAGTAGTGTGAATCCTTCAGGTATCCATGTCAGACCATAAGAAATTTTCTTCTATTTGAAATTAAAAAGGCTGTCAATGGAGACATCAACCTCACTTACAAAACTGCCATTTAAGTGCATCGATTTGTCCCTCATCTGTTTATAAAAAAGACTCTTTAAAAACTCTTAGAAAAACAAAATGCTCATCATATTGTATACTGTTTACACACCAGTCTAGATCTTTCTCAGATATCGTATGTATATCAGTAGCAGTAGATCCTCTTACACTCCCATGATCACCGGCTGCTGGTGTCCCCATCTCGCTCACTCACAAACACACACACACACACACACACACACACAAAGGTGTGTGAATAATTAAGAGACGGTGATAAATTAACCAGGGGACCGCGTGAGGGCGGAACAGGGCAGGAAGTGGGCGGTCTTATTTCAGGTCAGAACTGGGTCGTGTTTTGGTTTCCATCCCCAATTCAGAAAGGCTTTAGCATCGACTGAACACACAGGGAAAAAGTTGCATAAAGTCAGCACCAGAGACCTTCATCACCTCTTCATCAAGCAGAACCGTCTAAACTTTCACTGACGAGGAAGGTGTTCGTGTGGGTTCAGAAGAAATTTAATCTCATCTCATCTAGATTTACTGTCTATCTGTAATTAAATTGATACTGAAATATGAAAAATGAAATTTTAGGATAGCTGTTGACACTCTGAAGACATCCGTAACAAAATCGTGAACGTTTACCTTTCCTCATTTTCTTTCTCCACACAGTAAAACCATTTTTAACCATGTTGATTTTTTTTTAAATATCATAATCATACTCAAGTGTGTGTGTGTGTGTGTGTGTGTGTGTGTGTGAGCGTGTGCTGGAATTCTCTATTAGTTTAAACGAATGTGGTTTGTAAGATAAAGCCTGAAACTGTGTTTACTGCTCATTCAGGGGAATTTATTTTTGATTATTGTGTCAATGTTTCAATTTAGCCATAAAAAAATGCTAATAAACAGAGCTGACTTTGATGTTGGGTTTGATATTTTTAAGGTTCTTGTTTGAAGTTTGTACAACAGCGGTGCAGATAGTATACACTAGATATACTTGACGGCTCCCCCTGGTGGCGAGATATTTTCATTACATCTAGTTTTCAGTGGGAAAAAAAACTTTGCACAGTGAAAAAGTGTCACTTCTAGATAATGTAATACGAGGCACTAATATAACAAAGGTTCTTTTTTTTTATACAGTGGGTAAAAAACAAAAAACAGTATAAAATAGTTAAATAAAATGTATAAAATATGAAGTGCACATTAAATACAGGTTGGGTGAAAATTAATTAGGCAATATGTAATGGCAATAGAACTTGTATCACTGAAGAACCACATCAATTTGCTTTGAGTGTGATTAGACCAGCATTTTCCAGGACGTGGCTGGGACGATGCGGACCTCATGAATGGCCTCCAAGAAGTCCAGATCTCACTCCATGGGATTTTTATCCTGTGGGCTACACACAGAACAAGGTGTAAAAAAAATCCTTGAACTCTGGAGGACTTGAAGGCATAGATTCAAGAGATTCTCAGCAATGTCCCAAACGCCTACCTTCAGAAGACTGTTCATTCCATTCAAAATTTTAATAAAAGTACGTGGACAATTTGTTTTAATACATTTAAATTAGAAATATGGACTTTACTACCAATTTTTAATGCAGTTATTTTTCATCCACCCTGTTTTATTTATTAATGAGGTTTTTGGCTAAATAATCATATTCTAAAGGGCAATAACATGGAGGATTTTTCATCTGGGTTGCACCTCTGCCTCGTGTCTTCATCGGAATTCAGTGCTTGTTTTCAAATCCCAAACAAGGCAAAAGACAATGTTTTTTCTCCAGTACTTTATTCTTTATAAAAATAATTACCAACATTCTGCATGGATGACAAAAACAAACAAACAAAAAAAAAAACATCGCATATACAGTAGGCCTTGACATCTCAGTTCATCTTGTAAGCCCCTCAACACACACTTCAGTCTAACACATCACAAACAGGTAATATAACACTAATTTTCTATCTTAAACAAATAATAAAACTGTCAGGTCATAAATAAAGGTTTGCATTAGAAAAATAAAGGAGCAAGAAGAAGAATTTTTTTCCCATAAAATCTGAAATCTCTGCATTAAAGCTGGGAATGTTGCACGGGTATGAGAGAGGAAGGTTGCGAAAATGTCTCCTACATTTGCCCAAGAGGCAATTTAGCATCGCAGATCTATCTACTGTCACAGTTTTTTGGAAGCCAGAATGAAGAG
Organism: Dinotopterus cunningtoni; assembly: GCA_028565755.1. Taxonomy (NCBI): domain Eukaryota; kingdom Metazoa; phylum Chordata; class Actinopteri; order Siluriformes; family Clariidae; genus Dinotopterus; species Dinotopterus cunningtoni. The sequence continues at coordinate 6,569,205 of JAOTRS010000012.1, read as the reverse complement.
AGAAAAAGAAATGCTGTTTTTCATAATGCAGTAACACAATAGATAGGCCAGAGATTAATAATGCTACTTGTTGCTCCTTTTTAAAGGGCTTTGCTTGAGCATGCACTAGAAGAAGAAGAACTAAACAATAATAAATCTTGTCTGTAGTTTGGCATTCATTGCACTTCCAGTTTAAAAAAAAAAATAGAAAATAAACAATACTTGCATTATAAATATAGCATATAATCCAGATGTAATATATCAAAACGGGTATGTGCTTCATCACCACTCATTTCTTACTGTACATACCTCAGATATGTCTCATTTCAGAAAAACACACATACACACACCCTTCCAGTAGCACACAAGTAGTGTATTTTAAAAAATCTATTTGAATCCTGTAGAGTGAGAACAATCTACAGGAATGCTGACCATAAACCGTCATCATAATCATCAAGGCACTCTGGGACTCAATAAATACTGCTGCTTTCACTGCAATCCGCAGCTCAGGTACTGTAAAGTCTGACATGCATTCACTTCCGTCATTGCCTGTGATTGCTATGAAAGACAAAACATTTCATATCCAGTTGCATTAAAGCTTACACAAACACACATTCTTTTTAGCCAGGTTCAAACTTCAGTGTTTTTTTTTTTTTTTAAACACTACAACAGATTCTAGCCACCAGGGAGCGAATGACTGTCCTGCGCTTTCTTTTCATTAGTGTACATCCTAATACTCTTTTAAATCACATCTCAAAGTCAAGAGAGAGAGCACAAGAGCTTCACACACACAGCCCCCTAGGGGTGATAAGTCGTGTAGGAATGACACACATGCTTCATTAACAAAGCACTTAAAAAAAAAAAAAAAACCCTCAATATACTGATTACATGGGTCACTGTCTAGCACAAATCTCCTCGCCTTTGAGTCCACACACACACGCGCATCTGCGATTTAACCACCACCTCCGGCATAAACAAACTGGACGTGGATTAAAGTAGGACAGGACCAGTCAAGTAGCCAGCCGACTGTAGAGAAATGTGGAGGATGAACGTTGTGTGGTCCGATGCTTTGGTCAGCTCAAGTCTGGTTTATTTTATTTTATTTTTTAACCTTTTTATTGCTGCAGCAGCTTCTGATTGAGAATCTCCCAGATCATCACTTTACGGAAATACGGCATGTGACACTGCACACAGAGGCAAACATGCAATAAATACTTTGTGTCTATCTTTACAAATCTTAGCCAAAACATCATCTGTACATTGAAGATATTTGTGAAAAAATAATTGGGGGGGAACCAAGATGAGTAACAGAACACATCAAGATGGTTTTTGGAATTTTTGTCTGTTTGTTTGTGCATGCATCACGTGAAAAAAAAACTAAATGAATTTTACAGTTTTTACAGGTGTATTTGGCCGAGCTTGGGGTCACATGTAGGCTTTGTTTCGCCGCATTCGGCCCATGGGAAGAGAAGATATGCTAGTTTGAAATTTAAACGGAAAATGCGCTTATATCACTTAAAATAAAAAAATCATTACTTTCTCTCAAAATCCAACAGATGGCACTGTACATTCTTAAATACGTGCTCATGCGTGTGCGGTTAAATTCCACGTCAACGAAAAGACAGGCACATCTAGTTGCTAATACGAGATGGGAGTTGGAGGCGGGGCTTCCACAATGCCAGTTCACATTGAATAGCTCAAAAATACTATTCTAAAATTCATGCTTTATTTGGTGACAACTTATAGCAGGGTCTGATGGTCAAAGTCTGAGCTGTAAAGGTTTCTATGTGTGAACATGGCTGCATTCTTTTTTTGTGTTTTATGTGAAAATGAACAAATTACACTCAGTAGACATTGTAATGTTTTGGCATGAAGAAAAGTTTCAGCGGGAAAGGATCAGGGTAACTGCTCTGAGCGTTGTCACTGACTAACTGTATATGAAAATGACATGCAAAAAAATAACAATAAAATAGCAACATTGTTTGGTGCTGCAGGACTGACCTGTAGAAAATCAGCACATCTCTAAAGGGGCCACATTATGAAAATTCTCTTTTTGATCTCCGCCGACTCGGGATCAGCATATGAAGCATCATGAGCTATCGTTTATTTACGGCTATCTAACATTCTGACAGCTATCCCATTTGTATGTGTTAAACATACAATCAAACCAGACTGCTTTCTTAAAAAAGGAAAATTTCAACCAGATTTTGCAAAAACACAAAAGTTTAAGTGTGACTCAACTTTAGGTCCTGAAGCTGCAAGTGTTACTATTTTAAAGTCGCTGTTTAAGCAGCTCGTTTATTGAATTTAGGCAGACCCATGTCGAAGCAGGAAAAATCTTTAGTGTAGTAATTTTGAGAAGAATAAGCATGAAGCTTCTTAGATCAAATTCCAAGGGCGTATCCAATATCTTCAATTTCCTTCTCTTTAACAACATACAGTACGGACTTCTCTGTTCAGTCTGTTTTTTTTTTTAAGAGCTAGAGATGAATAGGTTAGCAGTTAACCACTTACAGCTAACCAACCTGTGAACTACTTTTCATTGTGAAAAATAAATAAACAAACAAACAGGTTGCTACAAAAAAGAAAAAACATGTGTGCATGTATACTGTAAATGTTACCTGTCTAAAAGTAAGGTGGCGTCCACGTGCGATGTAGTCAGCATACTTGCAAACAAACACACCACAATCGCTTCCGTTCTTCTGTTGAGGAACCTCCTATAATTATAAATAAATAAATAACACAATAGATATTACACATAACAGAAATTGAATGTAAATGTGTTTTTTTTTAATCCTGCTGTAAGCTTACAGTGGCTCGCAAGCTGGTCACGGTCCACTTTAAGATTTCAAAGTCTTTGCCCTTCTTGGCCTCGTACTCTTCCTTCAGGTACATCCTACAAAATAAAAATCACGTCAGATAATCAGTCAGACAAGGTGTGCGATTTGTTTCCATAGAAACCTGGCATGGCCACTCACAGTATCTGGTTACAGATGTCGTCATGCCTCTGACCCATGGAGTCGTACGACCTCACAGACTTCGCCTGGAAATCAACAACCTAAATCAGACAAACATAAAAAAAAAAATAAAATAAAAAAAATTTAATTAACATTTCGCTCTTATTAACAGGATCCATATAGCTGACTCTGTAAAGCAATTCTGCAGAAAAAAGCGACTCACGGCAAGAGACCAGTGGACCCCCAGGTGCAGGGGAATGAGGATGATGTCATACAGGAAGAGGTCGACAGCCTTGGTCCAGCGGCGCACGGCGGTGTGGCCGCCCCCGTGGAGCTTAGGGAAGAAGAAGGTGCTGAAGCAGTACACCTTTCTCCCGCCCGTTTCCTGCTCCGCCCGCGCCATCACCAGGTTAAGGTAGAAATTGATCACCTGACCAACGGAAAGAAAAGAAAGGATTAATGTTCAACAAGAACGATTTAATTTCTAGTACACCACACTGTCGAAGAATTCTCCAGTCCAACTGTTCAGAACAACAGGTTTGTCCAGAGCAACAGGATACTTTACTCACATATATAAATACGTAAATTTAAAATTATATATACATTTTACCATCATAACTTACATGATACATCATAATGCTAGGTTTTATTAATTAATTAATTTAACCTCATCATTGAGCCAGGTTCCTTCCTGCAGGGTTGCCAGGTCTCTCTGAGCGATGCGCAATTTGAAACCGCTGCTCAGGATTAGATCCGGATCTCTCTGTGCGAGAGCAGCGCTCACCTCCTGCTGCATTTCCTACAATGTGCATGGGAGCACGCACACACACACACACACACAATTAAGTTCAAGACAGTTTAAGTAAATGTGTAGGTTACGCATTATGAAACATCATTCTTTAATTACTTTTAAATTGTAATACTGTGATACAACAGGAGGAAATCATGTCAGGATGTGCCGTTATTTAAAGATAATGAATTATAAAGAAAAAAATAATTATAATAAAAAATAATTAATCAAGCTTCAGGACTTTAACAGTGTCCTCCGCTCAATCCTTAATTATTTTTCCAAGTTATTTATCAAGTTACCTTGGTCAGTCTAGGGAACTCCTCTTCCAAGTGTTTCCCTGTGTCAAGGACCGGTTCCGTGCGGGTCTGAAACCCCGGCTGGGACACTGCAGTGGTCTCTCTATCCTTGAGGTTCAGCCGGGTTTCTACTTCGACAGACAGATCTACATCTAGTGGCTAGCGAGATGGACGGAGAAAAAGAGAAAATTAACAGAGGTGCAGCAGACGATCAAGCCAAAGCACTACTTAAATAAACTTTTAGACAGAGAAATTGAAATGCTGCAAATACTGTGTGTGTGTGTGTGTGTGCGTGTGTGTGTGCGTGTGTGTGTGCGTGTGTGTACCCTGCTTTTATTTAACGTTTGTTCTTGTTTCTTCCTCCCAACATCACTAACTGGTGCGCTGAAATTGACAAATAAGCCATGTTGTAAAAAAAATTTAAAAAAAAAAAAAAATGCATAAAGGTAAAATAAAAAAACAAGGTGAAAATTACCCATCCTTTACGTGGTTAATCAAAGTGGAACTCCTCCACGTTGGTGCATGAGGATTCACTATGGATAGCACACAGAATACAAACAAATAAGTCATAGAATTAACCACAATACTTCATGTGTGTGTGAAGATGGAAGAATGCATTAGTTAAACTCACCTTTGATTAGTGTAGGTTTGCTGATCTCTGGAGTAGCGCGGCCATGGGGAAAACTCGTGCTAATAACAAGAGAGTCAGAGCTGTTTTAGGTTGTGTGTCAGGTCACGTGGTACAAAGTAAAAACGGTAAGGAATAATATAAAACGGTCATTTTGATCCTCCATACTTTGGTGGTTTTACTCGTCCGAACGGCAGCGGTTTGTTCTTCGAGTACGTCTCAGAAACCATCTCAACCAACCTTCTGTAGTGCTCACGGTCGCTTTCTTTCAGGGCCTGAAACACAGGAGGATATGAAGGGATTCCATATGAAAATGCAGTTCTAAATTATTTATAATTAAATAAAGTATAATAATTAGAAACATCTTCAACTGTTTTCAAATAATATTGAATAAACAAGTACATTTATTTAATATTAGTACAGGTTTATTTCAAAGTGTCGTATAACAATTAGCATTTAAGCATATAACATTGTTTATTGGTAATGATAATATTCACGTAGAATGGAAAAATGTATTATAAATTTTACTAATAATTATTGAAGAAACTTTTCTGTTAATACAAATCAAGGATTAAAAATTCAGACATAAATGTTTAACACTGGCAACAGATTTTATTTACAATTGCCATCATGCTCAAATTATATCAGAATATTAACAGACCTACTTTTTTTTTCCTTTAAGATTTAAATAAAAAACTTCCTTCCTAGTGATCAGTTACATAAAACTCACTCACTCATCTTCTGTACCGCTTTATCCTGTATTCAGTGTCACGGGGACCTGGAGCCTATCCCAGGAGGCTTAGGGCACGAGGCAGGGTACACCCTGGACAGGGCGCCAATCCATCGCAGGGCACACACACATGTACACACTCACACACCCATTCACACACTACGGGCAATTTGGGAACGCCAATTAGCCTAACCTGCATATCTTTGGACTGTGGGAGGAAACCGGAGTATCCGGAGGAAACCCACCAAGCACAGGAAGAACATGCAAACTCCATGCACACAGAGGCGGGAATCGAGCCTGGCCGGGAATCGAACCCGGACCATGGAGGTGCAAGGCGACAGTGCTAACCACTACACCACCGTGCCGCCTGTTACATAAAACTGAAAGTAAAAAAAATCCAACAACTAAAACGTTATTAACTACCACCTCGTTATACTTCACAGAGCCCTTAGAGCTAGCGATTTTATCAAGTATACTTATGTCTCCTTCATATACACTACCTCCTCCACAGCGAGGCATGGTTTGTGCGCACGGCTGGAGGGGTCCGTCTCAGGGAGGACAGGGCGCGACGGCAGCAGCTGCAGTGACGACCTGTGCAGACGCTCCCTCTGTTTGTCCTGGTTTCCCATAAATAACACTGAACTGTTTCTATGGAGAGAAAAATAAAATAATTATGTTTTTTTTTGTTTTTTTTGTTTTTTTAACATTTATGTAATTATGTAAAGCCGTCATCAATGCCAATGCTCATAATCTCTCATCAGAGAGACACTGTGTGCATCTGGAATTTTGTATACTTACTCAGGTTTCCTGATCAAGGGCTGGGCACCTAAGCAGAAGTTTGTCACGCTCCTCTCTTTACCACTCAGCCCAATTTCTCTCTGTTTAGCTGACGAGATGTACAGAAACATTAAGCAACATTCTCCATTAAAAAAAATTAAATAAAAAAATTCACCTCAAACAATTTGTATATTAAACTTTACAATAAACATGCAATCTTTGAAATACAAAATACTGTATGATGCAGCGGCGCTTCAGTATTTACTTTTCTCATCTGTATGCTCCACTCAAATTGGTGATGGGTTTGTTTTTTACATCAATTCAATCTTGTATGCTCTTTCAGAATGAGAAAGTGGAGTCCTCAGTGTACGCTGTGCTTACCCATTTTAACATCCTCATCAACCGTCCACTTATTTATGCCGTTGCTTCGAATTTCATCGATTCCCACTACAGAGACATGCCCGATCTAGAGAATCGTTTAAAAACAGACTTAGACTGTGACTGTGGTGCAATTTAGATATTGCATGAAAGCTCCAGATGACAATCAGGCTATCACAAACCTGTGCATTTCTACAATCTCTGTCCTTTTGATAATGACATGGCTTGTGCTGTCGCAATCGGAGCAGCCTTGCAAACCGTGCGAAAGTCTTCTTGACAACTTGGACGATCACATCTGCAAAGGACGAGTGACCGATTAAGGAATGACATTAAAAGGTTTAAGTCAAGACATGCTTATTGACGGACGGGGTTGATTTTGAATATATCTAGTTACCTCGTCTTGGTCGTTTGCTTTCCACATGCTCTGATACACCATCAGGAGAGTGGACGCTGCGTTAGACAGAACAGAATAGCAACATCAGATCACGTGAACATTTAAATCCAGATGAAACATAAAACTTTAAGTGACGTGATTTGATTTCACATATTGATGCGTTTTCTTTTGTTTAAGCGGTAAACAAAGGCTATAACTTGAGATATGCCACAAAATCTAAACTGAACACAATTTTTTATTAGTTTATTGGGTCTATGCTTTGTTTGAGCTGAGCATGAACAACAGTAGGTACGTTTACATGGAGCCTAATAATCCACTAAGAATCGGAATAATAGCTCAATTCAACTAAAAATGCATCACGTAAAGACCTCAGTTAGAAAACTTTGACTAGATCCAGCTCGATCAGACTGATTTTTCAATCAGAATGAAAGGTTAAGTGAAAACTCTTAATAATCTTTTCAATTAGCCATGTAAACACTTGATCGGAATGTTTCTATTTAACTGGAATAAATAAAATCTTTCTGCCTATATTTGCTCCACATGATGAAAACATTAAGTCACTAGAGTTTCTATTTTTCTTCTATTCCTGATCGGTAACCTTTGTGAGAACAACTCTTTTCCACCTGTATTTACTTTCTTCCTCTGGGTCTCAGGTTAAGGACGGAGCACTGACTGGCTCGTCATTTTATACATAACTAAAGGTTTAATGGCTGTTACACCTACGTACATCTAGTTAATTATGATCAGGTAATCAAATAAAGATATATTATTACCTCACATTGTGACAAAAAAGTTGATCATGACGCTGCCTAATGGTACAATTGTTGAGGAACGCCTAAACCGGCCAAATAAAAATTTTGTTTTTATAATATATAAAGATAGACAAGAAACACCCGACACAACATTACAGATGAGCTGAAGGCTGCTATCAAAGCAAGCAGGTCTTCAATAACGCCTTAGCAGTGCAACACGCTGATCGCCACATTGATATAGTAATTCATGTTAAAGCAGTGCATAAATTACCAACTTTTTTTCTCTGTATTGTAAATCCTTTTTAAATTGACCTTAGAAAATATGTATACGCTTAGAATATAAATTCATGAGCTTTATGATGTAATAATTAATATTAAAACAAACAAGCAGGTTAGGTTTTATTTTTTAAATTAATTTTTTTCTGGCTAAAGTACCTTTGTTAACAGAAAAAAATGTGTGTAGAAATGGTTAAAAGGTTAGAGCTAAAAAATTAGGCTGATCAGCTTCAATATAACCAGCCCATGTACACGTCTATCTGCAACAAGATGAACCTCTTAAATTTTCTAAACTATAATTCCATAAAATTTTGTTTGGTTTAACAACATTGTGTGGTATTGGTTTGGTTAACATTAGGAAATTGTACAATTTACCTAGTTCATAATTCTACTGTCAATTTATCTTA
>JAOTRS010000012.1:6531007-6545016 GCA_028565755.1 Dinotopterus cunningtoni | reverse complement strand
TGCATTACATGTTCTTTCTTTTTTTTTTTTTTTTTTTTTTTAGTAGATTTTTTTTCCACAATTTATTCTTTTCAACTGTTTAAGTTTTAAACTGCGCATTTCAATTTTAAACGCATCAGCTCCAGCTTCAAGCCAAAGATGTGAATCTGGAGAAGATGAAGGAAGCCAGAGAGAAGGCGGAAGAGGAGCTCATGGAAAAGGAGAATGCTTTGCAGAAAGAGCTGAGGGAACACCAAGAGGAGAAGAAAAGACTTGAGGAGAAACATCAGCAGGAGGTAAATTTAAAAATGTTACTTTATGCGGTCTTTAAATGGTCAGAAATCTAATCGATTAATCGGGTATTTAAGTCATTTAATGCATTTCCGTCTCTTCAGGTGCTGGATTGGAGTTTGCGCTTGGAGAAGGAACTCTCTGTTCTGCGCTCCAACCTGGAAGAGGAGCAGAAGAAACAGATCACCCTCATCAAACAGGTATTAATCATTTATACATATGTGGCCTGTTTTTCATGTTACATTTGCCTCGTTCGCTTTAATTGTTGGATCTTTTTCCCCGCCCAGGTGCACGAGCGCGAGCACCAGAGAGAGATGGCCGAGCAGGAGTCTCAGCGGCTCCAGGAACTCGACCGTCTCAGGGCTGAACTCTCTGAGGAGCTGAGAGACAGCATGGAGGCTGCACACCAGGCAGAGCTCTCGCAAGCCCAGGTCGGTGCAAAACACGAAACGTTGTTGCATGCATACTATAACGCACATAACCCGCGGCGGAGATGAACCTGTTCGTCTTGGTACGCAGGCGCAGCACGCTCTGGAGCTGGAGGCTCTTCGTCTGAGCCTGACCAACCTGCATACGGCGCAGCTGGAGCTCACCCAGTCCAACCTGCAGAAGGAGAAGGAGGCGGCGCTGAGCGAGCTTCAGGCCAGCCTGAGGGAGAAGTGGGCTCAGGAGAGCGCCATGCTGCAGACAAGACAGCAGTTCGAGCTCGAGAGGCTCCGAGAGCAGAGCAGGGAACAGGAGAGACGAGCCGAGCTTCACCTCCAGCTGGCCATCGGTAAGCGGCTAGAACACGCAAAAATTTGAGTGCATGTGCAATTAAACCAACTTCTTTGCACAATGTTATTAATCACATTTCTGCTGTGTCTTTGGTGTTTCTTTTTCAAAAGACGATCTGAACTGCGTGTGGGAGAAGCGCATATCAGAAGAACGAACCTCACTGGAACAACAGCAAGCCGCTATACTAGAGGTAAAGTCATGTTTCTGCTTTTTTAAAAAAAAAATTATTCCCCTCCCCCTTAAGTTATATTTTAATAGAGGTGCACTACACTAAAAATCAACCCCTTTTTTTGGCTTAATATCCGTCAGGATGCCAAGGCTCAATGGTTACAAGGCAGCAAAAAAGAGGAGACGGAACTTCAAGCAGCCCTCAAGAGAGCTGAGGAAAGCTTGGCCGAGACGCAACGCAAGCTCGAGCAGCTTGAGCGATCTAAAGCGGATGAAATCGGGCATCTTGAGTCGGAGTTGAGTCAGGCGTGGGCTGACCGTGACTCTGCTGCTCGTGAGTGGTCTTTTACGAGTTCATCAGGCGACCTGAGTCGTAGTTGTTTAATAAAGATAATATGAAATAATAGTTTATTAACGTGTGCTGTGTTTTGGAGCACAATGTTGAAGTGTTTCTAATGATTTAGGCGCTGTTGAAGAACTGGTCGCTAGTCACAAGGTGGTGCTACAGGAACAGCAAGCTCGCACACAAGAGCTGGAAGAACAAGAGAAACAGCTGAAGGGAGAGGTATGGCGAACCCGATATACTTAAGATTTAAGAGCAATGCTTTCCTTCACTTTTAAATCAGGGATGAAACACTTGGTTATTGTTGTAGCAGAAGCGTAATGTAGATTTTACAGCCAAAAGTTTTTTATATTTTCTATACTAGCATAATTTTATTAGGTTCTTTATTCAAATAAGGAATATAAAATACGAATATTTTTTTTTTTCATACTTTCTTTTTATCATATTCTTATTTCATATTTTTTATTTAGAATAGCCTATTTTTCTTTTAATTTTTAGGTCATGGGTGGTTAAAACATTTCACTCTATCATACTGTGTATGTGACAATTTAAATTTTCTTTTTTTTAAATTTTTTAATTTAGATTCACTGTGAAACCTGTCAATCCTAAACCCTTAATGACTGTAGCGATATTTATTTTTTTCCCTGTTTGTTTCAGGTGAATCGTCTGCTCGCAGAACAAGATGCGCAGAAGACCAACTCCGAGCAGGAAATCGCTAACCTCTGGTCTCAGCTGGAGAGCATGAGGACCAGCAGGCAGGAGCTGGGAGGTACCGGAACATGCTTCACGTTAGGTCAAGCTTTGGAATATTTGGTTTAAAGCAAAAAAAAAAACAACCTCCACCATCTTTCTTCCAGAGTTGAAGGAGCAGTTGCTGGCACGGACGTCACGCGTTGATGACATCGAGCGCCTAAAGCAGGACTTCTCGCAGCAGCGGCGAGAGCTCCAGGAGCAGAATGAGGCGGAGCTAGAGAACCTGCGCGTGTACTTTGAGCAGCGGCTCCGAGCCAGCGAGGAGAACCACCGGGAGGAAATAGCCCTGCTGCAGGTGCGCCTCGTAGAGGGCGCTCTGGAGGACTCGGCCCTCAAGCCAGGAGACGCAAGGTGGGTCAAGTGCACCTGAGGTGTGGAGGCGTAATGGAAATAATTCAACAGTGTGAAATGCTGAAAATTTTGACTGAATATAATGTTTTTTCAAATTCAGCCTTTTTTCCCCCTTTATTTTTTGTATTAATAAAAAACAGGAAAGCATAATCTTTCTTGAAGACATCCATGGGAAATTTAGTAAACCACTCTACCTTTAACTGTTAAAGCTCTAACACATTGGATACTCCTTCCATAAGTATTTTCTCACAAATATTAATTATATATGTATAGATGAATGAGCTTTTACAAAAGAAACGATAACGTCTTACAACAAGCACGTCAACATTGAAGCTGTGATTCGCAGCAGCACTAATGTCTGAGTCGCTTTCATAGAAAATAATTCAACAGCTTCTGACCAGCCAGAATCCATATTTCTGACATATTGTGGCATAAATGTGCTTGTTGCGTGGTCATTCATGGTGTACTAAAGTATCTTCTTGGATTAAAGCTTCCTGTCTGATGGGAAGCCTGAGGAGGACGGGGTCGACTCGTTGGCAGAGATTACGGAGCAGCTGGAGAAACACAAGGTAGAGTTCTAGGACAAAGTGCGACAGAGATATGGTGGTGGTAACATTATAGATAAAGTGAACATTTAATCTGTGTTCATACCAGGGGCTTTTTGTTAGTATTTTCTGGTCTTTAATGATATTCTGGTCACCCTTTGCACAAACGCATCACAGCTGGAGCTGGACACACTGCGTTTGCAGCTTGAGGAGAAGCACAAGCTGGACCTGGAGCATCTGCGCTGTAGCATGGCTCTGTCCTATAGAGAGGAGTTATTGCAGGCTCGTTCGGAGCTCACTGACCGCTACTACAGCGACATGGAGCAGCTGAAAACCAGACACGCCTTGGAGATCGAGCAGCTGCGGGCCAAGCTATCAGACAGCCACCTCAAAGGTGAGATCACGAACGCCTCATAATCAGATTTTAAGACCTGATTTAACCTTTTTTTTTTCTTTTTTTTTTTTCTCCCATTCACCCTTTCCACTTTTGCGTTTCCACTTTCAGAGATAACAAAACTGCGTCTGCAGTCCGTTTCGGATGTGGCACGTCAGGTGGAAGTGGAGCTCGAGGAGAAGACCCGGCTCCAGACTCAGGAGCACCAAGTCCGGCTCGCTCAGCTTGCTTCCGACACGGAGCGCATACTAAGCCTGGAGAAGGAGCTAGCGGAGCTCGCCCTGCAGCATGCCCGAGACCTGGAGAGGGCAACAGAGCAGCACACAGACGAGCTCAGAGAGCTGGAGGACAGGGTGAGGGAGAAAGAGCGATACCAGGCTGAGACAGTCACACGCTTTGAGTTCTTTGTGTTTGCACAGAAGCTGTTATAAAGGAAAGAAGCACTTTCTGTGATTGAGAGACTGTCACATGACTCGAGTGCTGTTCTAAAGGGCTTTCATTGACATGAAGGTGCTTTTTAAGAAAGGATTTTCTAAAAAAAAATAAAAAATTCTTTGGAAAGCATTAGTGTATACTTGTATACTATACAAGTAAGTACTGTAAGTATATTTGCCAAAAAAATTATCTTCCGTTGGATATCTTTGTTGTTAGACAAAAATATCTTTGATAGATATCCGGAGATTGCGAGTTCGATTCCTGGATGATGCTGTAACCTCTCGCAGCCGGAGGTCTAGAGAGAGCGGATTGGTTGAGCTTTCTCAGAGGGGAAGGATGAGAGGTACTTGGTGCTCCCACATTAATCTCACTAATCTACAGCCAATCAGGGGCGTCTGTGAGTTCACGCAAGCGGAAGGAGCGGATAGCGCTGTCCTCCGAGTGTTCCACCGCAGTAAACACGTTGATGGTCTTTGGCCGTCCCGACTGAGTGGTAGTAGTAGCCTTAATGTGGGAGCCCCCTAGTGTTGGGAAGGAACTGGATACGACTAAATTAGGGAGAAAATTTAGGGAAAAAATCCAAAAAGGAAAAAAAATAAAAGATCTCCATCTTGTCTTTAACAACAACCCTGTCTCGGGTGTTGTCATGTGCATTGTTTTTAGGCTTTTGTCCCTTTCCATATCTTTCATATCTTTTTAACTCTCCTCTTTCATTTAGCTTAAGAAAAACTTTGCAGAGGAGCTCCGTACACGCCTTGAAGAGGTGCGGCAGGAGGAGCGGGCCCGCGTGACTGAGGAGCTCTCCCACCGCAGAAGTGAGGAGCAGCTCCAGCTTGGGGAGCAGCTTCAAGCTCAGGCTGAGGAGCGTCTGGCTTCTCTGAGGGAGGAGCTCCAAAAAGCTGCTAATGAGGAGAGAAAGGAGATGGAGAAGAAGCTTGCGGAGGCTGAGGAGCTCCTGGCTGTAGAAAGGCAGAGGCTGCATGCCTTACAGGCTAGTTTGGAGAGTGAGGAGAGCCCTCAGGTTGTGGCCCTGAAGCAGAGGCTCGAGGCCCAGTACGCGAGCGAGCTGTGCACTGCCAAGAGCACCATGGCGGCTGAAGTGAAGGAGCTGAACACTTTGCTCAGGGAGCAGACCGAGAGCAGGCTGCAGGAGGCCACGTGCAGGTAAGTAAATTAACTTTTAGAAAGGAATTTAATCTATGTACAGGTAGTCCCCGACTTATGGACACGAGTTACAAATTTTCGCAGATACGAACAGACCTTCATAGATGTGCATAAATCACCTCAGGTGTATTGTACAAAAAATACACTGCAGTGCACCAATCCTCTTGTGGCTTAAAGGGACAGAGACAACACTGTCTCATTTCTGTGAGATTAATTTCTTTAGGTGCTGTTTTGGCCACATGATGGCAGTGTGTGGAAAGGGGGCAGATTTGGTCAAGTGGATTTGAATGCTTTACATTGTATATTCATGTTAAAGGCATACAGGGCTTACTTTGTCGGACTTAAGAACAAATCATACTTACGAACAAGTTCAGTTACGTAAGCACTTTTGTAAGTCAGGGACTACCTGTCGTAAAATGTTAGCTTTTTTTTTTTTATTATTATTATTATTTTTTTTTTTTTATTGAAATGTAATTGAAAAACTTTAAGTGATAATCTGGTTATTTAGGCATCAGGAGGAACAGAGGCAGCTTGCAGAGAAACTCAGCCAGCAGAGAGAAGAGGAGCTTCAGGAACAAAAGCAACAACATGCTCAGGAACTGCAGGCCCAGACAGCTCTTCTGGAGCAGAACCTTTCAGAACTTCAAAATCTCCAGAAAGAGTACCAGGAACTCAAAACCCAACACCAGGATGAGCTGGACATGCTCTCTCTCAATCACAAGGCAGCGCTGGATTCGCTTGCTGAGAAGCACAAGGCGGAGCTCGACAAGCTCCAGGTGGTCCTTCAGGAGACCAACGTAGCGCAGCTCGAGGCTCAGGAGGCGGAGCTCGAGGCGCGTCACAAGCAGGAAATGGAGGAGCTCGAGACCAGAATGCTGTGCAACATGGACACACTGGAGAGCACCTACCTGAAGGAGATCCAGGCGGTGCGAGAGGAGAAAGAGGATGCGCTGCGGGAGCTCGGGGCCTCGCTGGAGCAACAGCAGGCTAAAGAGATCGAGAGAGTGAAGCAGGAGGAGCTGACGATCAGAGAACAGCTGAGAGAGGAGCTGGCGCGGGTCCACATGGGCAAGTTCAGTGCCATGGCGACGGAACTCAGCCACGCCCATCAGGTGAGCAGCTTGGTTTGATGTTAAGCACTGAATGTAAAGATGTTTAAACTAGATTTATTGTGTGACCATCTCTATGGGAAGTGTTTGTGTGTGAGTAATTATCACGTCTTTTTTTTCTTTTCTTTTTTTTCCTTCCTTCCTCCTGTGATTTTATTTTAATTACAACTGTGATTTTACTAGTAGAGCAAGATAGATAGTCCTTATGGGATTTGAGCACTCGTTAGACTGGTCTCACCCTTTCAGTCATGGCAGCATGCAATTACGTCTCAACAATGAACAATGGTTGCTCAGTAAAGCTGTTTTATTTGGACCTGAACTTCACAGCTCTGTTTAGTTTTTGCACCATCGTCTCTAATCATTTTTATTTCCGTAGGCCGAGCTGTCCGCGGCTCTCGCTTCCCAGAAGGCAGCTCTGGAGTCGGATCATCACTCTGCGTTGGAAACCCTGCGACAGCACGTGCTGGATCTGGAGACGCAACACGGCTCCGCCCTCCATGAGATCACCGACATGACCACCAAGGAGAAACATCAGCTGCAGCAACAGCTGGATGTACTGAATACACAGCACCAGCAACAACTCCAGGTGTGTGTGTGTAAAACAACTGGCTCCTATTTATAATGTGTTTTTTGTGAGAGACATTGTTTTGTATATGACGTCTTTCATGACCGTGGGATAGGACCTGAAGGCAGCGTCCTCCAGGGAGATCGAGGCTCTGCGCAAGAAGCTAGAGGAAGAGGCATCACGGCAACGAGTCCATTATCTGGAAGAGGCGGAGCTTTTGAAATCCCAATCAGAGGAGCAGCTTCAGAAAAAGATCGCACTGTTAAAGGTGAGGAGCCAGAGTCTATTTAAGATAGTTATAGAAGGCTTGGAAAAGAGTATCTGTTGCCGCTGCTGTAGGTTTCAAGTCTCGTCCACCAAAAGTCCTCTTTCAAACTTACTTTCTTCATGTATTTTGTGCAGGATTGCCACGAATTTGTATGCGCCAAAACAGCATTTTTTTTTTTTTCTCCTCTACTGTAATAACAAAGACGGCAAACAACACATGACTCCAGAATAATTAAGTTGTATTGGTCTGTTGAGCTCTTTTGATGTACTAACTGTGAAGCCCTGCCCCTTTCCTCAGCTTCAAGTTTTCCTGCCCTATTTTTTTCATATTTAAAAAAAAAAAAAAAAAAAAAAAAAGTGAAGGGTGAAAGTGGCTGTAAATTTGAGTGCTGTATGGTTAAAAGGTGAGGGGGAATGAAACATGGTGGTGGACAGTCCTGAAAAACTTTACGAGATTTACTTCCACTTGTAGAGTATCAGCTAACTTCTGGGTTCTGGGGTAAAATCCTAAATAGTGTAAAATGTAATGCTAGTGTGCTATTGTGTTATGTACAGTACCTTGTTCCAAGGGTTTAAGGAGTTTGGGATTCAACCTTGTTAGAAACTAGTCAGCTTTGTAGCTTGTACAAGTTTCAGAGGGGATTAGGGACGACTAAGCAAGTACTGAGGAGACAAATTAGTGTTTAAGACGACATAACGTTATCAGATGTGTATTCTTGCTGAAAGTGGTTTTAAATGTAGGTTTTGGCAGGCAGCTGCTCTCTCCTCAGTACCGCGGACCGTACAGACCTACTCTCACCCGCACTGGTGACCGACAGTTGTTATAATCGTTATCAAATGTAATTTCCTGAATGTTGATTTGTAACTAATTATCGTGGTTGTTGCGGTTTAGGCGGAAAGCGAGCAGGAGAAGGCCGCCGCTCTGGACGAGCTGGAGAGAAGTCTGCGTGAGCAGCATCAGCAGAATGAGCTCGGCTACACGGACAAAATGAACCAGCTCACTGCACAGCTCCAACAATTAGACACTGTGGTCTCGCAGGTGAGGCCGTCCCGAAGCAGGAAGCTTAATCCAGTTTCTTTCTGAATGATATGATCAAGAAAAACTAATCTACACAACAAAGTTTTGTATTTGTAGATGGATATGTAAAGGAGAGCTACAAAATTTCTAACCAGTGTATTGTATCAGATGTTGCGTAGTGTAGGAAAAGCTGCACATTCGTTATAAATACAAGGGAAGAGCACAGAAGCACCAGACACATACCTAGGGTTTAGTACAGGTTCAGTAAACACGCCCGCAATTGTTTGAGTTCAGGTGTGATACTGAAACAGGTCGTCACGCATGGTAAACTTTTTTTTTTTTTTTTTTTTTTTTTTTTTTTTAAATATTACTTTTCTGTTTAATTTTAATCTTGTACTACAATTCAAGTCCAGAAGGTTTCGGACATTAAACATATTTTAAAATAATATAATTAATACATCAAAGTGATATGTTCTCAAATCAGGATAAGAACATGAGTTAACTTCCCGTTCTGCACGCACATCTGTTTTGTTTTGATTGTAAAAATCTGTCAGAGTAGTTTAGGGCGATATTAGATCCCTTCCAAATCCCTCCGAGGGACCCGGTTGCCGTGGTTACTGTGTTGCGCACTGGTTTCTGTTAGCTCTGTTTGCAGGCTGCTAGGCAGTGGAGTGGGACGGCATGTCGTACACACTCCTGTTTTTCTCTGCCACTCCCACACAAGTTCATGTCACATGGTCACTTGTGCATCTGATCTGTTTAGTTTGCTGGTTGTTAGACTCTTCCCTCTAAAATGCTCTTGTTCTACAAAATTGTCTGAGCGGGTTTGTGCAGGTCACATGACTAACAACTAATTACTGGTTTTCTGTCTCTGGTGTCCGTGTTTCCCTTCCCACAGCTGCGTGCAGAGCTGAGCGGACTGCAGGGCGAGCTAGAGGGCAAGCGGGCCGAGATGGAAACGCTGGAGACTCTGCTGCAGCGGCGCGAACGCGAGAGTCAGGAAGGAGCCAACCTCCTGAACATGCTGCGTGATGACCTCAACACCGCCACCCAGCAGAGGTGGGCTTTGGAAGCTGCTGTTTAATTTTTTTGTTAGTTTACTTTTTGAATCAAGTTTGATGGGGAACATGTGACATGCTGTTATAGGAAAATAACCAACGACATAGTGGTGTGATTGAAGCTCTTTTCTTTCTTGTAGTGGAAAAAACTCATTATACGTTATTAAATAAAGCTAATTATATAAGCATCCACTATACACATGGATGGGCTGTCGCTATGGAAACAATAACCTATTAGAACAAGCACATGATTATCAACATGTGCTTTGCAGCTGTGCTTATGTCGGAGCTGCTTTTCACCTTCTGACTAAAAATTCAACAGCGCTTTAACTTTTTAAAAAAAATAATTTTAATAATTATTTTTAAATTATAATTATTGTTTTGAAGCTCTTCAAGCTAATTGTTCCTTCACACTTAGACAAGACCTTCAGCTGGCCCATGACCAACTTCAGCAGCTTGTCCTCGAGATGCTTCGGATTACGATCGCGACAGAGGACGAGATCAGGCGCAGGTTGGGGGTTTGCGTGGAAGCTGATTGCAGCGCTCCGAACAATGTGCCGGGTGACAACCGTGACAACCAAGAGACAGGTTTGGCTCTCGTTCTGTGTTTAACCTTTATAAGCACATGCGACCTCATGACGAGCAATTAAAAAAAAAAAATTATACTTCCTTCCTCGTACTCTTCTCTTCCAGCTGACGTGGACAATGGTGCTGTAGAGGGTGGCGTGAACTGCAGCATGTTCTCGTCCGTGATCGACGAGGGTCTGGAGCTGTCTCAGAGGCTGTGTGAGAGTTTGTTTTCAGGCCCTGACGGAGAGCTGGACTCCGAAAGAGAGGAGCTTGTGCTGGGGGCCTGCACTCGTCTCCGCGCTGCAGTGGACAAACTGCTAGAGATTGTCTCTGACTCTACGGTACAGGTACACAGTCAGTCAGAATCTAGCTGGGATTACAGTGTTTCCCCACAGGTCTGAAATATACATGCGGTGGTGCACCTTAGAACGGGCTGGCGCGTGTGTTTTATAATATGCATACACACCGTGAGAGTCAGCCATAAAAAAAATAGTATGATGTATATTATATATAGCAATATATAATCTACAGCCATAAATTATGCTTTAAAATATTTATAAAAGTTTTTCTTTTTGTATATTGTAGTAATAATAATAATAATAATAATACCAGCATTTTAGTTCTGCATTTTATTTTTTTTTCCTGACATCATTCCCATATCTCAGGAGCAGTACAATGTAAACATTTAAACAGTATAGCTAGTCCCCAACTTACAAACGATTTCCGTTACAGCAGCGTGTTCATAAGTCAGATTTGTTTTCAAATCCAACAAAATGAGTCATGTACGCCATGGACACAGAGATACAATATAAAGCATACCAATCTACTTGACTAAATCTGTCCCCTTTCCCAACACTGCCATCATGTAGCCAAAAACTGTAGGTAATGAAGTTCACATGTAAAATGTTGTCTCTGTCTTTAAATCGTGAGGGGAATCCTGGGCAACATTTTGTCTCGGAGCGAATTTCTCCAAGGGCAATAATGGAAACTGACCCCTTACACAACCCAAAAATGTTCATATAAAAATGATTAATAGATAATATACAATAAAAATAAAAAAAAAATCTGCACTTACATTTACATTTTCGGCAGATGCTCTTATCCAAGGTGACTTACATTTTTATCTCATTATACATCTGAGCAGTGCAGGGTTAAGGGCCTTGCTCAAGGGCCCAACAGGGGCGACTGGGTGCTGGTAAGAGGGTTTGAATTTGGGACCTTCGGGACTGTAGCCGTATGCCTTCACCCTAGAGCTACCCCACTTTACCTTTAAAAAGAATCAGGCTGTGTGGGAAGGAGACGACTTTCACGCACACAGCCTGTAAAGTGTAAAAAGTTCTTGCACTGTGCGAAACCGCGATTCTTTGCAGAGCAGTGTGCAACCCTCCAGTACGAGCGCCCTATATTTTTTACGGCTGGCATCCGCTGCATTGCTTGCGTCTCAGTACCTTGTTATGCCGCTACCACTCCTGTACCCATTTATTCTGCTAACCCGAGAGGGAATTATCCACTACTACTAGTTTTAATCAATCGCGGGTGTCGGATATACAGATTTTTAAAAAGGGTCGGCAAATATACTTGAACGGCTGTCGATATACTTGTGCCGCCTGCCCAAGTATACTCTTTGTTAGGAATTGCTGGATTGTGGTGCATGGGGAAACTGATGAGGTTTTCTATTGTGTCTGGGCAAAGCTTGAGCAGCTGCGAGCTCTGCAGGCCATGCTGGATGAACAGTTCAGCGAGGGTGGAGAAGCGAAGAACGCTCTTCTGCAGCAGCACACTCAGCTTCTGGAGCAACTGGACCAGGAGGCGAGTGTGAAGAATCAGCTGCAGCTAGAACTGCACAAGGCTGAAGGTGAGAACCATGCAGTATGTGTGCATTCAAAGGTGTTTCTATTTATTTATTATTAATCGTTTTGCAGCTGTGTATAAATGTTGCCCCAAATAAATATTAACGTGTGGAAAGACAAGTTAAGCCACTAAACGTTCGTCTTCAGGTCTGCTGGACGGTTATGTGGCAGAGAAGGCCGTTCTGGAGGAGTCGCTGCAGCAGAAGGAGACGCGTGAGCAGAGGCTGGTCGAGGAGCTGGAGAGCACGCGGGCTCAACTGCACGAGCTCCAGGAGGAACACGCACTCCTGCAGCGGCAACGAGACGCGATCTCTGCAGGCCTCGGAGAACCTGAGAAAGGTGGGACATGGATAATTTGTCGAAGGGGGGGGGGGGGGCGTCGACGATGACTGGATTTGCTCTTCGTGCATCTTTTTCTTAAATATGGAGCATCATGTGGTACCTTTTTGTCAGTGGTTGTCATGATGATATGAGGTTTAAACTCCATGGGTGGAGATGTTCATTTGATTCTGAGTGTTCTTCCCGCTCTATAGGCTGTCCTGCCGTGGGGAAAGAAAAAGGTTTGTCACTAGAATTTGAGGCTGGCGTGATGTTTTGAATGTGCCCTTTTTTGTTTTTATTTCTTGACATCTAACAGCTTCTTTTATAAGCTTCCTTTTAATTTAGTTGTGTTAACTTTGGATTTCTTCAATATGTTTCTGGTTTATTTGTGCTATGCCGCTTGCATCACCAGCTTTGACAAAGTGGAATGTTATGTTATTCATCTTTTATTTGATGAATAATTAGTTTAAATGACATACAGGGTAAGTTGGCATAATGATATTGCGCATGCCTGCATCTTTTGTTTCCAGAGCATTTGTGTGGGAGAGTGTAAGTCTAGGTGTATTTGTGTTGCACTCAACCCGTTTCTTTCCGTTTTTGGTCGCAGCGCTGTTGGCTGAGGCCGAGCGGCTCGGGCAGGAGCGTGTGGACGTGCAGCGACAGGCGGAAAAGGATCGTGTCGGGCTTGCAGGTCGGCTGCGCATGCTAGAGCAGACGGTGGAGGAGCACGAAAACAGGGCGCAGCAGCTGGAGGAGCAGCACCGCACCCAAACCGAGGACCTGCAGCAGCACATCAACGCTCTGGAGAAACAGCTCAAACACCACCGCCAGTTCATAGACGTGAGTACGAGGAATTATCAAGAAACGGATCTCATCATAGTGTCCACCATTAAATTTGTTATAAAAAATTATGAAATAAGAACAAGCTCATGAACATAATTTTGGGGATTTTAGACCTTGAGCTGAACTTCTGTCCAAGAAAATTGAGTCTGACTAATTAAGGAGGAGGATTATTTTATATACAGTGGAACCTTGGATTATGAACATAATTCATTCCTTAAGCGGGCTTGTATTTCAAAACACTCATAAATTCAAAGCGAATTTCCCCATAAGAAATAATGGAAATTCAAATTATTCGTTCCACAGCCCAAAGAAATAAAAACATAAAAATAATTAATGCAAAATATAAAGTAAAAATAAAACAAATTAACCTGCACTTTACATTTACTGTATGTGTGTAAAGTTAACGTAAGAGGAGGGGAGGAATCAGACCCCCCCCCCCCTTCTCGTCTTGCACGGTAACCCCTCCTCCTCTCTTATTTGAGTTTCACACAAATTAACAGAAAAATTAACAAGGAACATCACCTATGATGCTCACGTGAGCGCATAATAACGGAATCACTACTGTAAAGTAAAAATAAAACAAATTTACCTGTACTTTACCTTTTGCAAAAAATTTTATGACAGAGCAGTGCTTCCATTAGAGAGAGAGACAGAGTGTGTATCTGTGTGAAGGTGAGAGAAGAAGGGGGGGTATGTCTGTGTAAAGGGGAGAGGAGGGGTGTGTGTGTGTGTGAGAGAAAGAAGTGGCACGGTGTCCAATCGCGCGCACACACAACGACATGCTGACCCAGGGAGAGAGAAAATGGATCTTTAACCTCTCATGACTTTCTTTTGCTTTACATGCGCGCACACAAGTGTTATAATAAACAGTACACCCGCGCTGTACACACACATACAGACACAAAATCAAATGTTTTATGCACACACACACGTGGTCACAGTGTTTATAGTTTACAGTCCGCGCGCGTACGGATGTTGATTATACCAGTAAGAGACGCGCACTAAGACCCAGCAGGGGAGGCGATTACCCACAATTCTGCAGCGCAAGAGAGAAAAACATTGGCTCAGTTGTGATCACGTGACGCTTGGCGTCAAAACAAGAACAACATGCGTGATGCATGATACTCGGTACTCGTAAACCAAGACAATGCTCGTTTTTCAAGTTAAATTTTATTAAAAATCTTTTCTCGTCTTGCGGAACACTCGTA
>JAOTRS010000012.1:6491243-6507858 GCA_028565755.1 Dinotopterus cunningtoni | reverse complement strand
TTAAAGTTATATGCTGTTTTCTGGTTACATTTTTCTGATTGTACCTGTACATAGAAAAAGGTTTATACGGTAAACAGAGTGTGTGATCGAGAAGACTCATTTGAGTACTGATTCTGAACAAGCCAAATATGTGATAAACATCTATGGGGGCTGAGCCCCCCTTAACTGAAAATCCTAGAAACGCCCCTGGATGTATTGTACATGATGCCATTTGCAGAAGTGTCCTGTTTTACCTTATGAACATGTGGTGGTAGATCATCTTCAGAACCCTTCTCAGCTACAGGCTCCTCCCAGCCTCCCAGTAGTTAGCAAAAAGGGCTAACTCGATGTGTCGAATATTCTTTTATTTTATGTTTGGTCTAATATTTGCAGAGATATCGGTCACTAAGTAAAAGTTTACGGATAAAGCTTAATCTTATAAGATTATATTGATTACACACAACTGTGACGAATATCTTTTTTCTTTTAGCTCTCGTCTTTTTGTGAATAAAAATGACCCCGGTTCCCCTGGGCTCTATAGCGCCCGGATAGCTCAGTCGGTAGAGCATCAGACTTTTAATCTGAGGGTCCAGGGTTCAAGTCCCTGTTCGGGCGATAGCTTTTTTTTTTTTTCTTTCTTTCCCTAACCCTGTCGTAGTGAAAGCCGATATTTACTAAGTACAGTAATCATTCATAAACCTTCAACCTGAGATTCACTGTCCACTCCTACTGAACCTCACCTGCTCTTCTACACCTGTACTCTATAATAATTTATAGTTGCACCTTTACATAAACAAAGCACAGGTTCATTTTTAGGTCTCATGATTTCTTCCTCCCATTGTCTCAGGAAGCATTTTTCCTCATCACAGTAAACTCTGGCTTATAAAATACTGATATTCTGTGAGCTGCATTAAGTATCTTATGTATTACATCACTAAGTATTATAAACTTGCATCCAGATTACTGTAAAGCAAAATGAATTAAGGACAATCCAGTTAAAGAACGCACAAAGAAGGGGTTGAATGCACAATTTCTTGAACACCTCATTATAATGAATTTACAGCTGTACAAATTTACATGATTACAACTCAAATCTATAAAAAGAACAAAATTAACAATTCAAAAAAAAAAAATACACATACCTGTATAGCTCATAAGTTAGTTACGCCTGGTAAAATGATTTAACATGCTCATATGCACCAGCTGCATTTCAGAGATATATTTTTTGTTTTTACATAAGCACAAATACAGCTTTTTTTCATACATGTCTGTACATTAAAAAAAAAAATCCTATGACAATGATTTTCAAAGCTTAACCACTCTGAGACTCTATCTCGGTAAATCACTATTATATTTTACGACGTACTTGAGCACCAGTTACGACTCTAACCACAAATCCTCACTGGATTTCTTACATACATACATACATACATACATACATACATACATACAGTGTGGCACAAAATTAAACGTGTATGAAAAAAATGCTTCAAACATCCTTTGGATTTAACAAGAAGCTAAAGTGCGTTCTGATGTGTGCAAACTTTAGAGAGAGGGAGCGTAAAAACATGCAGATCTCAGCGTACATGTCTGTAAAATAAATGTTTACATTTAATCTGGATTTTAAAATCATCAAACAAAAGATTAAGGATATCAGGTTTAAGCGTGATCATGTCATGAACATTACGCATTTCCATTTGCGTAATCGGAATACCTTAACAATAATAATATAATATTTTTTCAAAAATCCTATTTCCCCCTTTACCTAGCTAATATTGTTATAATTGCATTAGACGAGCACAAAGATGATGATGATGGTGATGATAATTAATTACCCACTGATTTATCTCAAAGTCATTTGTACATTTGTAAATGTCAGTGCTATCAGAGAGTGAATAAATACATTTCCCACTGTTCAGTGTTCTTATTTTATTTCTTTGTTAAGATGAAGGTCGGGAATTTCATCATTATGTCACCTGCGCAAAAAAAATGAAAAATAAAAAAAAGGCACAAAACTTAATCAGTAAAATGCTCAAGTATCTTTAAACATCTGAAGATGTATTGTACATGATGCCATTTGCAGAAGTTTCCTGTTTTACCTTATGAACATGTGGTGGTAGATCATCTTCAGAACCCTCCTCAGCTACAGGATCCTCCTCCCAGCCTCCCATCGGCATCCGGGCCGTGCGCTGAACCCGAGCGCCTCCACCAGAGAGAATATTCACATATTTTCGTTAAGTCACCAGGCTCTCTTGAAATTACTAATCAGCTTATTACTGAGAAACGCTCATGCAAAGAGTTACTACATCTGAAATTACTATTAAGGACCGTTTGTGCATATAAACATATGCAACAAACCTACTGAGAACTATGTGGTAATACCTGATGTTCCCCCATACTGACTGACGCTGCTCTGGACAGTGGCCCCCTGCTGGTTGGGAGCGGTGTTGCAGGGGAAAGTGTTGGATCGAGGCAAGTTGCGCGTTGCCTCCGCGTATTCGTGGGTGCTCTCGCTGCTCTCGTCGCTCTCCTGTCTGTGCCACGTGTGGCGTGAGATCTCGACACGGGACTGCTGCTTGTGCATCTGAGCATAGAAGGTTATGTATAAGACTGTCAGAACAACATACGGCTAATGTAGCTAGTGAACGTTTATAAAAGAATACACAGCTGTATGCTTTACCTCGTGCAAGTACAGGGCGTGAATGCTCATCTCTGTGGAGGCGTATTCTGATAGGACCATGCTGGTCAGCTGACCTTCCCAAGCACTGCTTCCTGAACTTACAGTGCGAGCATCAGTCCTGAAACACAGAGAGAGAGAGAGAATACTTATTAGTACTGATTCCATTTAACAAAATAGAGTGTAATGATAAACATAAAAAAACATAACTTTTGCTTCTTATTATAATAAAAAAACTGAGAGGCTTTTTATAGTTCGCTACAATAAAGGCAAAGTGAGTACCCGGAGCCAGCCATGGCTCTGCCTGCTGCCACAGCAGGATGGTCCGGACGGGGCAGCCTGGCAGACGGGTAGCTGGCCCTCAGGTGCAAACTGGTGCTGACGGGCGAAAGAGAGCGCAAAGCCGACGCACCGTCACTCATTCCCATCGAAAAGTGATTGATGATGGAGCCGTCTCGACCCAGGTGCAGCGAGGCCAAGGACGGTGGTCCAGCCAGGAGGTTAGCGACGAGACTTCGAGGCTTTGAGGATGGAGAGCACACAGGTTAGCTTGTTTCATGAAAGAAGTGATGCAAGACTCCTGAGGTTTAAGAATATTGATGCTGTACTGGTAAGACTTTATAGCATGATTAAAATTTAAAAAGTCGTAACACTGACACGTGCAGTGATTTTTGCCTTGTACAGCTCGATTATCTCTATATTGAACACTAGAGGGCGTTTTAGTGCAAGTTTACTGTTACCACTATAACTGGTGGCCTTCATTGCCCCAGTGTTCTGTATTATTATCATTTGAAACATCCTTTTTCATAATATGTTGTAAAAAAATCTTTTAAATTCATTCTTGTATGTAAAACGTTAAATTTCACACACACCTCAGACTCGGACTGCAGCGAGTGAGCAGATGTGAGGTTCTCCGCTGCGTTCCCCTGTTGCCCCCCAGTGGCCTCACGGTGCACTTTCTCTTTCAGCTGGCTGATGAAATGCGTGCTCTCTTGCGGAGGCTGCCACTGAGGGTTAGTGATGGCAAAGTGCATGAGGGACAGCTCGGTCTTCCCGTCCTCTGCCTGCTGGTAGATCGAGGCTTCTGTCTTTCCCGCAGACATCCACTGGAATGATATTATCAGAATGAAATTAAATGACAGAAATAAGAGTTCCTCTAACTGACTCCGCATAATCAATTAACATGGTAAAGTTTTCAATTTTTTTTGTAGTGTTTATAATGTGTATAAAACCAAAGGCTTTATATTCATAACTATAAAAACTTAAACTCAGGGTTCAGATTAAACTCACCGCTGGATGGCCGTGTTGTCGGACGTCCATCTGAGCGAAAGAGCAGGTGTCTCCCACGCCCACCACTTCGATGGTGAAATTTCGGAAGAAGTCGATGATCTCCAGAGATTTGCGGCGCAGGCAGAAGATGAGGATGAAGGGTGTGATGACGGGACTGAGCAGCTCCTCCAGGATGAACACCTGCAACACAGGATGAGGAAGAAGAGGAGGAGGAGATGACACGTTTACCTGCCTGTTTCTTTACGGAAGGGTTAAAAATGACCAATTAATATTTCACACTGTAAAAATAAATGCTGTAAGATCATTACTCTTTTAAGACTATACACTGTATGCAGATGTTCACCTCCAATGAACAGTTATTTGAATTAGAAGTGGTAGAATTGTGTGCACTTTTATGTCAACCAGGATAAAGACAAAATACCAGTTTGCAGATTTAGAGAAAGCTATAAGAGCTAAAAAAACAAACAAACTTAAAACTTGATTGTCCTGAAGTAGGAACTAAATCACAAGTTAAATCATTTGCATTGCAAATTACAAATCTCTCCTTCCTGTAGAGTTTAAATCCTTGTTCAGATGGTAGCTTCCCCCTGTTGTTTTTTTGTTTTTGTTCCCTAGTTCTACGAGAATGCCACCTTTAGTACTCTTTATTAAATTTAAATATCTGTCTTTGTGTACGAGAAACACTTTTCATAAAAATATCCTGGATGGGAGTGTCTTACGGCTTTATATTGGAAAAGTTGAGCAAACTCGTCTCTGGTCTCGTAACGATGGGCGTTGCCTTGCCAGTGGTCCGGCATGTAGTGGATGTGCGCAAGTATCACTTTGAGCAGCTGCTCTGGACAAAACACCATGTGCTTGTCAGGAATAAACGACCTAATAAAGAAAAAAGAAAAAAAAAAGGAAATATTTTATAATATTGTAAAACAAATGTGTAAAACAAAACCTTCTGGCTATATGATACTTTACATACCTGCAGATTGTAACGCAAACCCCGAGGAGTGTGATGCTGCTGAGAACATGCTCTACAGCCAGCACATCCTCGTCATATATGGTCAAAGCGATGAGCACGGCTAATATGGACCCGGCGAAGAAAGCTACGTTCTTGGCCACCACCGTGAGCAGAGGTGACATGAAGCAGTTCATGTACTTGGACGAAGCTTTGTAGCCTTTGCTGAGGCGAGACATAAGCTCGTGGTCAAGCTCGTTAAAGTGGCGCAGGTAGCAGCGGCCGTACAGCGACCAGCAGCGAGCCCCGAGGCTGCCCGGCTCACGTTTTATGATCTCCGTGTAGCTGAAGAAGGCGTACAGGATCTGCCAGATGAGAATGACTGGGCACAGGAGCAGGTTGGCGATGCCGATCCACAAGATCCTCGAGCTCAGGCGATCGGCCAGGTCCAGGCGGTTCCCCCCGCGCTTGTATTCGGACTTGAGACTCCACTCATTCTTGAAAAGAGAGCCGGGACCCCAGAAGAAGATCAGCTCGAAGTTGTACTTGAGGCCGCGTGTGTAGAAGACGTAATCGCCCAGGAGCGGCAAACGGAAACGGACGGGCAGCAGGGACTTGTTCACCATCGCCACCATGTAGTTCTTAAAGCGCAGGATGCGGTGGTAGATGTCCAGCTCGGTGAGCTCCTTTTTGTGGATGCAGATCTGATGCTCTTTTTGGATCTCGATGATCCGCGCCTGCACCTCTTGCCAGGTGAAATACGGAAGGTCAGCCTGTCAATCAAAAAACAGGTTTAAACAAAACACAGGACAGGTGGATTTCTCCACTGAACATACTCACCATTATAACATTATTTTATTATTTATAACAATCAAATCCTATGCATTTCATGTTCCTCTACAGTTTCCTAAACTTTTCTTAACCTCCATTTGGCTTTGCTCTAAATCAGTTTCTCAGTGCTGCGAATAAAATTACACTGGAAACGCTTTCACTGTCTAATCCGCTACTTTACATTACAATGTTATCTCTCCTTTCACTCCTAGCATGTGCTTAGCATCTTTATCACGTCGGCTATGACGAACACAGAAGAACACGTCATCGTTGACCAGAAGTTTCTAGCTAGTTAGATCTTTTGCACTGGATTTCCTCACAGTCTCTCTCTCTCTCTCCCTCTCATTGTATCTTACAATCTGATCTCTATCTGGAAAAGGTTTCTATTGTGTATGTTTGCTCACCATTGACATTTTGAGAGCATTGATGTAGAACGAACGGATCTCCCAGTAGCAGCAGACATTGTAGAGAAATTTGACCAGTCGATGGAGCCAAAACACTCCGGATATAATCAGTATGAAAATAACCAAGACGTTATCACGAATCCTAAAACGCAAGGACAGGAGCACGTTTTCCAAATGATGTACAAAGCCTGAATCATCTACGAATGACAGCGAGTCATTTTGACTTACCGATCATGACACACGTCCATGGGAAGAAACGCATCAGGAAGAGTCACCTTGGATGAGTCGGTATGGTTGACAAACTTGTTGGCGAACAGGATGTCGTAGTCCACACAGTTGGCCAGAAAAACAGTGAACGTCACCACAAAGACCAATTGCCTGAAATTAAGTTGGGGTTTTATAACAGGGTTTAAAAAACATTGTAACTAGTTGCAATGTTTTTTTTTTTTTTTTTTTAGAAAGGGGAAAAGGATGT
This sequence comes from Dinotopterus cunningtoni, assembly GCA_028565755.1. NCBI lineage: Eukaryota > Metazoa > Chordata > Actinopteri > Siluriformes > Clariidae > Dinotopterus > Dinotopterus cunningtoni. The sequence goes on along the minus strand of JAOTRS010000012.1, from coordinate 6,501,256 downwards.
GGTAAAACCTCGCATAATGCATACTTTTATGTTGTATTGTAAACAAGGTTGACCTAGTTATACTCACACAAGCTCGAAGATTTCTCCCAGAAGCATACAAGTGAATCCGTTCTTCTGATGAAGATTATAGACGTAACAAAAGTTAAAGAAAAACTCTTTAAATGTCTCATTAAAGGTGACTCAAACAAATAACAATCCACAACAGAGGGGTGTGATAGAGCACACTTACTCTGACTACCCTGAAGTTGATTATTAGTCTGGAACAGCACATCCTGAAGTGCTTCAGTTTTGGACCCTTTAAACCATTTGCCGGAGATTAAAATATATTTTATGTATGTAAAGCTACATTCAATGCTGTGGAATGTCTTTAAATAGCAGCAGCTAATTTTATTCCAAAAATGTAATAAGAAAATAAACAAAACAACTTGTTTCGTCCTGTACTTTTTCATGACAGAAAACTTACAGACAAATTTTTAATCTGTTAATTATTAGGCTTTTATGAGGCTTATATTATGTTTAATCCCTGTAAATTACCTGTTAATATAGAAACAACCAGATTTCTCCTGTGGTTTAAATTTATAATATTTACTTCAGAATGAGGATCATTTAATCCTCGGATCAGAAAGGATATTCTTTGGAAGAAAAGGTCCAAGTTTTCAATGTGATGCCAGTGAGCTGATAGAAAAAGGGGAAAAAAGAGCATTTGTCCATGCTTATAACGTCAACCTTATAATACTTTCATAAAAAACTGTCAAAATATTATAAACAGATCATAAACGTGTTGCTTCCAGACTGTTTGTTGTCTTACATTTCAAGCCCTCTGGTACATGAACCAAGAGATTTTCCTCTCCTGGAGGGGAGTCGCTGTAGGACGCCTCCAGGCGCTGGTACTCTGTATCGAATTGGGCCATGCTGCCGTCTGCCTCTACACACACCGCTCACACACCATCCCGCCTATGGACCGGACAAGAAGAAATATAGAGCTCAGTGATCGAGGTCAGGATGCTAGCGGCGTTGCAAAGGAAGAAAACTAGAACACTATGCCTATTTTTAACATGAAAATGTAAATAAAATAATAACCCAGTCCTGCGACTGCAAGTTTGCTCCCCTGACTGGAGAGCAAATCTGAACTATACGAAAAGCCCGCAAGACTGCAAAACTGGAATTGAAAGGAATGACATTTTCTATCTTTGGTCAATCAGAGTTGCACTGTGTAATCATAGGCATCTCCGAGCTCAGGTATGTGGAAAAGGCCAGAAAGTGCTTTCTTGGAAAATATCCACGACTTTAAAAAGATGCAGTCTATACACCATGGACACCGATTTGGTCTCTTTTTCTCTTCTGTGAAAGATTACAACTAGATTTTGGAACATATATAAAATTTTATATATTTTATGATTTCATTTATTAAGAAGCTGTCCAAACCTACCTGGTCCTACGTGGAAAAGTAATTGCCCCCTAAAGGACCAGGTAGTTTTGGACAGCTTCTTAATAAATGAAATCATCATTTCAAATCTGTATTTTGTACTTACTAGTTGTTCCACCCTTGGCAGCAACAACTGCAATCAAGCGTTTGTGATAACCGGCAACCAGTCTTTCACATCACTTTGGAGAAAATTCAGCCCACTCTTCTCTGATTTTTTAAAAAATTCATCCACATTGCAGGGTTTCGTGCATAAATGGCCTATTTAAGAATCTCGATCGGATTTAAGTTCGGACTTTGACTAGTCTGCTCCAGAACCATAATATATATATAATCTGAGTGTTGGACTTGCTGGTGTGTTTCGGATCATTGCCCTGCTGCATAACCCAAGTGCACTTGAGCTTGAGGTCAGAAACTGATGGCTGGACATTCTCCATCAGGATTTTCTGGTAGAAAACAGAATTCATGATTCCACCAATTATGGCAAGTCATCCAGGTGATAAAGCTGCAAAGCAGCCCCAGGCCATCACGCTACCACCACCATGTTTGACCGTTAGTACAATGCTCTTTTTATGATTTATGACTTTTGTCTTATTAGTCAATAAAATATTTGCCCAAAAGTTTTGGGGTATAATCAAGGCAAATGCGAGATGGGCTATTGTGTTCTTTTTGGGTCAGCTGTGCCTTTTGCCATGAAAATCTCCCATGGATGCCATATTTTTCACAGTCTCCATCTTTTTTTCTTGTTGAATCATGAACATTAACCTTAACTGAGGCAAGTGAAGCCTGCAGGTTTTTAGATGTTGTTCTGGGTTATTTGAAGAGCTCACAAACATTAGACCAAATAGTATAGATGTAAATGGATGAGAATGGAGAACAAATCCCTCACAAAAACAGACTAGGTGGGACAAGACATAATGGAGGTCTTGCTCATGACATTCAACAACTGATTGAAGTGTGTTGGAGCAGGGAGGATCAACAAAACTGTGGAGTGTTTAATAAGAAATCAGGTCTTTACAATTTATAGATTGTCTGACTATTAAAAACCCTTGTGTTTTTACATTGCAGGATTTTAGGAGCTCCTGTTGCGAAACCCTGGCCAATGCCAAGATGAAGCAATAATGCTGACCAGGAGAATTTCCTGATGTTAAACTGAGATTTTACAATTTGCAATATTCCTAATTAATCAATTTAAAATATTATTTCCTATAATTAGATAATCTTACCTTATAGTGGAGCTACATGGACAACACCTGCATTAATTCCCACATCTTCATCTTCAGGTTTTTTAGGAACTCAGCTCTTTGTCTACGGAGACAGGAAAATCACCACCCAATCTTCCACATGCTTTATATGCGATATTTATGACTAATATCACTTATTCCTGCTGTTTATGAATTGTCATGACGCCACTGTTTACATCGTCCGCCCCACTGACACTACAGTAAAGCTAAGCTAACAACACACACACACACAGGCCTGCTATTTTACAAAAAGAGAGGCTGATAAAACTAGCACACAACCCCTGGTCTTGCACATACTCACCCCCTTTCCGCGAATGGGACTCGGTGCGGCTTGTCTTGAAGTATTTTCTGAGTATTTAGTTTCTTTTTCTTGGTTTCAGTTCTGACAGCAATGCTAGCAACACATCACGCCCTGTCACTGGGCTCCGACCAATCATATTCAAGATCCACCTGAGTGACACGACAAGAGCCAATGAAAAGTCGAGAGGTGGGGCTTACATGCTGCCGTGCACAAACAGCGGAAATGATTGTGTAAGTTTTTTTTCACCATGCACTGAACTTCAAGATTATATTAATACATACGTTTTTAAAAATTAATATGTATTTCCTATATTTATGCTGATATATTAATGCTACACCTTATACTTAATATAATTAATATATGAGTTCTGATTTTTTTTAATGGTAAATTTGTGGTTCAAAGTTCAAACTCTATGTTTTAATAAATGAAAGCTTACATTTTTCTGTTAATCGGGTTTTTAATTTCATTAATTTATTATACAAAATCATTACAATGAGATTCATATTAAAGACTATTATATTACTAAACATATCATTAATTATATGTTTGTTTGTTTTTAAATATGTAGGTCTAATATTAAATATATTATTGTTAATACAAGAGATTTAGCGAATAAATACAATATGTTAGGTCAAGGTACTGTACATTTGAGGTACGGTGCTTTATATATTAAAAATAAATAAATATATAGTGGTTTAGTTGTTAGTTGTCTGGGTTCGATTCCCGCCTCAGCGTCTGTGTGGATGGAGTTTCCATGTTCTCCCTATGCTTGGTGGATTTCCCCCGGGGACTTTTCTCCCACAGTTCAAAGACATGCAGATTAAGCTAAATGGTGTTTTTTTTTTTTTTTTGGAATTGCCTGTAGTGTTTGAATGCATATGTGAATGATGACTGGAAGTCCTACCACGTTTGTAAAACCGGAATAAATACAATGGTAATCACCACTGGCCTCCATGGTCCCTACACACACACACACACACACACACACACACACACACACAAACACTGCCTGGCCAAAAAAAGTCGGCATTTCAGAAGGGCCAAATTATTGGGCTGCATGAAGCAAATAAAACAACTAAGGACATTTAAAATGACTGGAAAAGGGAACCCTTCAGAACATTATCTAAACTTGGAAGGACAGTGCTGAACCATCAACTTTGTGGAAAAATTGTGTGTGGGGGGAAAAAATCATTAATGGAAATTGCTTAAACACTTGGTGAAGTTGCATGGTAAAAAATCAACAGAAAAAAAACAAAGCTCTGTTTAATAGTGGAAATAAGAGCATGTTAATACACACACAAAGTGTTGAGAACTCACAGGATTGGGACTAGACAGCTGTGTGGCCATAGAAAAACCTGACAAGCATAAAGTTTGGACTTTGGAGCAATGGAAAAAGGTCATGTGGTCTGATGAGTCCAGATTGAACCTATTCCAGAGTGATGAGTGTGTCAGGGTAAGAAGGGAAACACATGAAGCGATGCACCCATCATGCATAGTGCCTACTGTACAAGCCTCTTGAGGCTCAGCAATGTTATGTGGCAATAAAATGCATTCAGCTGATGAGCTTCATGCAGTGAATGACCAGGGTATTACATCTATGGAGTTCTCTTCTCTGATGGTATGGGGTATATTCCAGTTCTGGGAGTATGATGTATTATTTTCACACATGAACTGGATACATTGTGTGCAAAAGTTGACTGGATGAAAATCTTTTTTTTTTTTTTTTTTGACCCAGCAGTGTATATAATGCTGACATTCTATAAAATATATTTGTTTTATTCTTTTGTCTTTCAAAAAGTTCTGCGAAAAAAAGAAGTCGTAAGACGTAAGTAAGAAGTGCTACAAGGTGAAAATTTGCAACTTTTAGATGCATTTTTTGTGTAGTTTAATTTTTTGTCACTATTTACAAAAAAATACAAGGTCTCCATGGTCCATATGGTGTTGTGTGGTGTGTTTGCAGTCTTCATTCATCTTCCTTAAATACCTTATCATAATCAGGTTAAATGAATAATTACAGTACGGTGGGTATATCTGATTAAGTTCATTAGGAGGTATTTTGGATATTTACATACAAAAAGTGATAATAGCAGACGAATGTGGGATTGGTTGAAGTTTCTGAGCAGTGAGCTTGAGCGTGTATGTGAGTTATTTCTTTTAGTCATTTACTGTTATTTGATCCACGCAGACAGAGAGAGAGAGTAATCAGATTTTGGACTGACATTGCGGTAACTCAGCACATGATCTGCTTTATTACTTCAGGTGTACTGTGCACTTGTGGAAGATTCTAACATTCTACAGTGTCATCAGTCAAATTCTTAAATCGTGAGCTCTAACGCAGTGTTTAGAAACACTCATTAAAAGGATCCTGTTTTGTTGAATATTTATGATGTACAGTATAGAGACTCTGTGACAGATGTAGTTTTACTTGTCCCTTGAGGCTTTGTTAATATAATGATATGGAAGAACACAGGATAAAACTTGTCTTCATCCTAAATTTCAGTTCACACTATGCCAAAATAGAAAAATTAGTCTCCTTCATTCACACAAAAGGCGACTAAACTGTATCTTTGATACTCTTAAACAAACTGGTTGCACAGTACTTACATTTGAATGTTTCACTTGGAGTCGTGAATGTAGTGTACCTTTAAATATGATTTAATTTTCACAAATATTACTTTTTCATTCTTCACAGTACAGTTTTAAAGTTAAATAATTACTACTCTTATGATATAAGGAGCCTCCTGTCTCATGTACTTATCTGTAAAAAAAAAAAAAAAAAAAAAAATCTGTATAATTATACAATCTATAGAATTGTATAATCCTGCACAATAATTCCTTCCAATGGGATTAAGATTGTCGTTAATCTTCAAACATGCTTTGAGCAAAGTGCACTGATCACATTACTTCTAAGTCTAACATTCACAAGCTGTGTTGCAAAATGTTACAGATCACACTTAGGTAGTGTTTTTATTACAAAATTCGACATTTTAGAAATTGCTTTAAATGCTGGGAAAGATCTAAGTCCTGGGAATATGTAGTCCCATAATGCACTGTGTGTAGTTCTAAGAAGTTCATTATAGCGACTTTGTGATGAAATAATGTAATACCGTAGTGCAATATTAAAGATCATATTGGATTTGTGTTCCTGTGCACTTTGTCAGTTTTTTTTTAACAATATATTTATTGGGATTTTTCTTGAGCACAAAACGGAGAGATAAAGAAAACAACAACAACAACAACAATAGCTTAGCACCCACATGAACATGAGAGGAAAGAAAAAACTATAAAGAGACTTGAAATTAATACATAGATAAGCAAATATATAAGGAAACAAACAAAAATAGTATTTCTACACTGGATTAGGAATTCCCTGTAATACAGAGGAGGATAACAAAGGTTCAATAAATGTAAAATAAGGGTCCCAGATCTTATCAGAAGGTATTCGTAGAAAAGTGTGACATGCAAAAAATGTATTCATTAGGAATGGCATCCATAATAATTTTGTGCCAAGACTTTTTTGTTGGAGCAGTGTCCTTAATCCAGAACAACAAGACATTTTTTCTAGCTGCAAAGGTCAGTAAGTCGAATAACCTCCTATGCATGGTATTTACAATACGAGTATCTGGAAGGCCAAGAATGAGGCACACATCCAACTTAACTGGAACATCAAAAATAACACCCAGATCTTCCACAATACTAGACCAATAACTCTGCAGTTTAACACATGACCAAAAACAATGGAGAAGGGTCCCATTCTTAGATTTACATTTGCAACAGGCTGGGGATACATGGGGCTTCATCCTATTTCTGAGAGCAGGTGTAATATGTGCACAATGTAGAATCATAAACTGAGTAGCATCAGGTTGTAGTTGAATGCACACAGATTTTTTTTTTTTTAATCTAAAGTGTCATCTAGTACAACATTGCTTAGCAGGCTGATTATCTAATTAGGTACAGGCATGCTATAATCCTTAAATTTACATTGTTTTGTAAAATGTAAATCTAAGGATGTAAAATTAACATGTTCTGTTTCCAAGAACATACATAAAACAGTAATAGCAATAGTAATAAATAACGTTCATTTAGTCAAAGCCTTTTCATTTTGTGTTGAAGTTTTTTCTCATCTTTTGTATTTGTATATGAGCTCACAGATGTCCATAATTGGCTAGTGTTGCAGTGATTGACAGTGAAAAGAGTATATGTCCCAAGTGGTATGATCCAGACAGCATAGCCACATTTGCTTTATTGACTCCTGGTCAGATGATGATAGGGTGAGTATTGCGCCACTTCTCTCACAGGGAGGCCCTGAATTGCAGCAATTAATGTGTTGCTCTTATTGATCACTGAACAGTGACAAGGAGTCTTCAAGTCACCGGTACACAGGCCTTGTAATATGGCCAAATGCAGACTTCTAGAAACAAAACTGAACCCATTAAAAAAAAAAAAAGAAAACATAATTACAGGAGAACAACACAAGCTCTGATACAGAGGTTTACCTTAGTTAACGTGCCCTACATTCTCAAGACACACTATCCAGCATAACAGCATTACATTAGAGTTTACTCAGCCATGTGTTGTGACAGGTTGCACCCATATCCAGACTGATCGAATTAAAGCAAGCTGATTGGCTGAACCGAGCAGACGATGTCCCATCTCATTACTACCAAATCTTTATATGAGGTTATTCGTCTTCTTGTGATGGATGCAAGGCTGGACTTCACTCGGAGAAAGTGGAAACTCCCATTTGTGCTCCAGGAACCAGTAGTGAGGTCATTCCTCAGGGGAGATTTGATTAAATTGATCTAGCTACTGGAAACCACACACACACACACACACACACACACACACACACACACACACACACATACACACAGATATTATGTCTCCATGGGCATTGCTTGTTCTTACAAATCCATTAGCTGCTATCTCTTGCAAATCTAGTAAAGAAGATGTGTGTATGTGTGTATGAGAGAGACAGTGAGAGAGAGAGAAAGAGAGAGAGACATGAGAATCCACCACCCTTCATAATATTGGTGTTTCCATGGGAACGACAGGATACAGCCATCATGGTTTTCCAGAGATGTAAAGAAGGTCTCGTGGCTGGCATAAATTAATTTCCTGTTGTTTTTCCTGAGTGGTAAATAAATCAAAGTCCCAGTGTGTGAGCGTTTGAGTGAGTGTGTGTGTGTGTGTGTGTGTGTGTGTCAGGCTGTTTAAGAGATTGGAAAATCTTTTCTTTCTATATAGTATATAGCTTTACACATAGACAAGTAATACAGGTCAATACAAACATACACACGTTATCCCATAATTCTTGTACCTCCACAGCAGTCGATATCGTGCGGTTTTGTTCTGCATCAGTAGATGAAACCAGATCATGAGGTTAAACAACAATAAAATGTATGGTCCTGAGTGGTCCTGTTATTATTGAAGGCTGAGCTTAATTCCAGGCCAGAAAAATAAAATTGACATTAAAATTGTACCAAAATTAATTAGCATTATATATTAGTATTGTAAAAGTATTTGGTCAAACCTGCAATGGCATTGTATCCAATTACATATACTTTAATATGGATTTGGTTCCCCTTTTGCAGCTCTAACAGCTTCCAAGCCTCCACAAGATTTTGGAGTCTCCAAAATTTCTGTGGGAATTCGTGCCCATTCATTCTGTAGAGCATTTATGAGGTCAGGCACTGATGTTGGACGAGAAGTCCTGGCTTTGTTCCAGTTCATCCCAAAGGTGTTTGATGGGGTTGAGGTCAGGGCTCTGTGTTTGGGCCAGTCAAGCTCTTCCACATCGAACTCATCAAACCATGTCTTTATAAAAGTTCTTGCTTTGTGCACTGGGGCTCAGTCATGTTGGAATAGAAAAGGGCCTTCCCCAAATTGTTGCCACAAAGTTAGAAGCAAAGCTTTGTCCAAGATGTCTTGGTATGCTGAAGCATTAAGATTGTCCTTTACTGGGGATAAGTGATTGATTGAAATACCCGAATTCAATAATTAACAGGTTTGATCAAATATTTTTGTCCATATAGTGTACAGTATATGTATGAAGAAACTTTTGTAAATCACCTTAAATGCTGACGCACAATCAAGACTGCAGAATGTACAGTCTCTGCAGAAGCTTCCTACAAATTTCTTTCTTCAAAGAAGAATTCAAGAGGCGTGAATGAATCCTCAAAGCATCCACATGCTCTAAAAAGCATTGTGAAGTTAGTCCGAGCACTATAATGTCTTCACCTCTGGGCATGTCATAGTACTTAACTGCAGGATAAAAGCCTAGCTGCTGTCTAGCTTTAAACAAAGGAGAATTGATTTACCCGAGGTCAATACTGAGGACATGCTCAGGTCAAACACTGTAGACAATACTGTTTTCTGGAATGTGTATTTAAGGAATAGATATTCAAAAAGGTTTAATTTGAGAGATTATCTAAACGCATGTTAATCATAGGCATCAAGAGGTCCACAAATAAATGACAAGATTGGCAGGTTGACAGTTTTCCCACAAAACAAGCAATATTGTGGCTGCAATATCCTAGGTGTGAGGGTATAATACAATTATAATATAAACTCAGTCACTAATCCAACAACTTGCTTGGAGAAAACGGAAAACAATGAAGAAATGGATATGAGGAGAACAAAAAAACACCCATCTATGCACCACTAATCTTCTGCAAAGTCTAATCTCAGAAGCTCACAGAGAGTGACAAAAAGACAAGAGCGCAGGATGAGTAGTGGGTTTTTCCACACATATTGTGTTCTTTTATTAAAACAAAGGCTTAATGGGTTATTTAAAGGCTCATTAGATAGTTAATTAAGAGTGCTTAGTTTGCTAAATGCCTTTTCTTCTCAGAGTCTTTGAGGGGTACAATTAACAAATGTTAAAGATTTTTTAAGTTTTTAAGTCATGGTTCATATCACTGTAAACCCTAATGCTCAAAGTAATTACACATACTGTTAACTTAAAAAAATACAATTAGTTCAAATTAATAGACCTTGATGAGTATTTAGAACTTTTTGGTATTTATGAGTTTGTAGAAATGAC
>JAOTRS010000012.1:6465081-6475389 GCA_028565755.1 Dinotopterus cunningtoni | reverse complement strand
TCATAATTAGAAATTTGTTTGCATAAGGGAATTTGTGTGTGTATGTGTACAAAAAAATTACTACACAATATTTTCTGTTTATTTTATGAAGTATTTGTAATGATATTAATTTGTACTGTATGTCCAACAAATGCACACCTTAGAAGAACGTAAATAAAAATTGTGTCATTATGTTTTATTAATCATTTTAGCATAGGTTTAATGTATCAGAGATGTTATATAAATAAAATATTTATTTATTTACTCCTTGCTGGTTGTATAACTTTAGGATTTAACCACTAACACGTGGTCTTTTATTCCAGGAAGCACTTTAAAAAAGCCCTGTCCAGCATCGTGACCATCCAGAAGAACTACCGCGCACATTTCTACCAGCGACGGTTCGTGCGCAAACGCTCGGCCGCGCTCATGCTGCAGAAGTGCCGACGCGGGCAGGTGGCACGGAGCAGGTGTCGCAAACTCCGAGAGGAGAAGAAGAAGAGAGAGGAGGAGGAGAGGAGGAAGAAAGAGGAAGAGGAGAAAAAGAAAGAGGAAGACATGGCACAGGTGAAAGGAGAACAGGATGAGGCAGCGGGAGGCGCTCAGGTGAGTTTATACACACTGAGTTGTAATCTTACTGACAGTTACAGGAGATTCTGACTCGATTCCTGTCACTCCTTCGCTCTGTTTCTCCGCAGCTCCCTGTTGATGAGCAGAGCCGTCAGATGGAGGAGATCCTGAGGCTGGAGCGGGAGATTGAGCGGCTACAGAAGCAGAGGGAGGATGGCGTGTCGCAGCTGTGCGAGAGCTCACGGCAAGAGCTGAGGCTACGCCGTCACGCTGAGGCGCTGCGTCTCAAAAAGCAGGCGTCTCGCGTCGCCACTCAGTCGCTTGACCTGCAGAGCTTCGCTGGTATCAAACCCGAACAGGCGGTTCCTGCGGCGCCGGCTTTGCCCCCCGCGGCTGCCGGTTCCAGTGTGCCAGAGGGTCGAGTCTCGCTGCCTGATTTCCCTCCTGCTGCTGAGGGGCCTCCTGATCAGGAGATCTTAGCCGTGCAGCCTCCACCTCCACCTGCCTTTGCGGAGGACATGCCACCATCTTCTTCACCTGTTGCTGCTCTAAGCGTGCCCACACCTCCTCCGCCTCCTCCTCCCCTGCCTCCTCCACCTCCTCCCCCACCTCCTCCGCCTCCTCCTCCACTCCCAGGAGAGGCCACAGACGTGTACAAGAAAGTCTCCAAACCGGAGGAGGCGAAGGAAGAGCCCAAGCCTGTAGAGCCTGAGAAAGAGGAGAAAAAGGCAGACGAGGCAGAAAGTGAGGCAGCAGATCGAGGCAGCAGGCTGACCGACACCGAAGAGCCAATTTACCACCTTCCGCTGGACACAGAATCCGATTACGACCAGGACGAGCTGGAGGACGGTCAGGGCAGCAATGCTGCAAACGACCCGGAGCACGCACGCAAGTCCACCTGCACCAACGCCAGCCAGGAGTCATACAACCGCAGCTCAGACTCGGTACAACACACAAACACACACACACATCTATACATGCATACATACAGTACTGTAAGAATATCCACAGAAAGGATAAGATAAAATAGCTTCAGACATAATCTACAGATAGAAGCTAATTCTAGAATTTTTTTTACTATTTAGTTTCAGAAAATGGATGTGGAAAAGCATCAGCTTCTTTCTTTCTTTCTTTCTTTTATTTATTTGTATAATATTTTAAAAAAATATTTAATTTCATTAATAATATTTTTATTTACCCAATTTCCTTATGTATCAATTTATTTATTTATTGTCTTTTATGTGATTTTCTTTTTGTAAATAAATAAATAAATAAATGCTTTTCTTCAAGCATTTTCTTAAGTTTTTGAGCATGGGTTTAATATATCAAAGATGTTATGTGAATAAAATATTTATTAATTAAATTAATTTATTGAATAACTGATTGACTGATTGGTTGATTGATTAATATTATCATGATTTTTAAAGTTCAGAAAGTTAGCACTCCAGACTTTTATACACACTTGAAAGTATCTCTTTCTCTTTCTCGCTCTCTCTCAGTATCAGGAGAGTGATGAAGAGCATGATGGTCTCGCTGACACAGATGAAGAGCTGTCGAACGGTAAAGGCAATGTCCTGAACGGTAACGGGCCTCCATACTTCCACAGCTACCTCTACATGAAAGGTGAGATACTGTGTAGGACAATATTGTGTAGTCAGACTTTTAGAGCTTGTTAGTAAATACTTTTACTCTCTCCCTGTTTGTGTAGCGGGTCTGATGATCCCATGGCGAAGGCGTTGGTGCGTGCTGAAGGACGAGACGTTTATGTGGTTCCGCTCCAAACAGGAGTCTCTGAAGTCGGGCTGGCTGTATAAGAAAGGCGGTGGACTGTCCACGCTGTCACGCAGGAACTGGAAGATGCGCTGGTTTGTGCTGCGTGACTCTAAGCTCATGTACTTCGAGAACGACAGCGAGGAGAAGCTCAAGGGCACCATTGACATCCGCTTAGCCAAGTAAGACACGAGGATTGTATCCTGTTTGTTTTTATGCTTTCAGCTGCAAAATTATTGGCACCCCGTTTGTTGAAATGGTCCTTGGGGTGTTTAGAAAATACACTCTCTTTTCTTTGTAAGAGTACTTTTTTTTTACATGATTTTTAAATATTTTGGCAGTGGGTGTCAGGAAATAGAAATGTTTCCTGTAAATGTTGTTAATCATTTTATATTTCGGTTTGGCCTAAGACATTTCACCAAGGTTCATTTTGTCTTCATTTGGTCTTCATTGCTATATATATATATACTGTATATTTGTAAATCTTGTGTATGTACAGTATACACTTTGTAACATGGTGTCTTCTGGTTTTCTGTTCAGGGAGATAGTAGACAACCACGAGAAGGAGAACGCACTGAACATCATTACAGATGAACGAACATACCAGGTGTTTGCAGAGTCACCAGAAGACGCCAGGTAGCGTTGTGATCCATCTCACTACCTCTATAAAGGGTTTCACATCAGAAACAAAGGTAATATGATACCAAATAGCATAATTTTATCATCATTTAATCAATATATCTAGGGGACAGGGTTGTGCAATATAGAGTGACATGATTTTTTTAGCAAAATATAGACAAGAAGATTTGATTTTTTTTTTACTTAACTAAAACATGACTGAGCAAGGAATTCACAAATAGGTCACAGAGAAGAAAAGAAATAGCACAGATACTGTACATATGATCAGGTGTATTTATGTTTGATTTCATTAATCCCATGTTCCGGTCACGGTAAAATTGACACATTTTAAGTAATGGTAACTTTGGTTCTACCTTTGGGCATATCCAAAAACCCAAATGCGCAGTTTGTTGGATGAAGCATCCCCTGTTAACAAATGTTGATTGGTCATTAGCCCCTTTTCAACCAAAGTGAACCAGGTGCTACTGTAGGTCATGTCTGGTTCAAAGCCAATTCAATAGTAAACCAAGAACTGGCTTTGTATTTCCATGTGCTAGAGAGTCAATTCATTACGTCACTGTATCCAGCAATGCAGCAATGCTAGAGGCAGTGCTAGCGGCAATGCTATTGCTAGTGGCAATGCTAGTGTAAAAAAAAAATGCTAGCGGCAAGCTCAACAACAGTGGCGAACTTCAACATGGCTTTGTGAGCAGCTCTCCTGACTTTATTATTACTAGAAAGCATTTGAGCACCCAGTGCATATTGAGTCTATTTGTTAAAACATAGCAGTCACAAACTTTTAGTTGGTATTGATAATCCCACCCCTAGCCCCTGACAGAAACGGGTCTTTGTTCTAGTCCAGCAAAGTGTTGGTGCCACCATGGAACCATGTTTTTTTTTTTTCTGTCTGAGGGCCGGTGCTTTAGCTGTCTGAAAACAAAGAACTGATTTGAAGTTGGGTACCGACTCTGAACTAGCTCCGTAACCGCCTTTGGTGGAAAAGGAGTAATTGACCAATTGACTGTGCTGCTTGAGTTCTAAGGGATAAAATATAATACATAAACTGTAAATTATTTCAGCAGATAATCTGTGGTCAGACGCAGACAAGAGTAATGCTTATTTTTTATCACTGTGTGTGTATGTCTCAGTGGTTGGTTTACAGTGCTGAGTCGGGTCCATACTGCCACCCCAGAGCAGCTACTGGAGATGTCCCATGAGCAGGCAAACCCTAAAAACGCTGTGGTATGTAGTTTTTACAGATTTTGCTCCGTGTAGTACAACACATATAGTAAAACAGAATCGTTCTCAGCCCTGGTCCTGAAGGAGCCCCTGTCCTGCACATTTTAGAATTCTCCCAGCTCCCACAACACTAATTAACTAATCAACTTTTTTTTTTTTGTCCTTAACCTTTTCTGAATTGAAGTGGGCGTGATAGAGCATGGCAAACAAATGTTCAAGATGAGGCTAGAGAACCATTGGTTACCATAACATTTACCATAGATTTGCATTTTTGATCACGATCATCTTCAGAATATTTAACATAGACTGAGATTTGAAGATCTCCTGGACTATTTTTCTCTCCCTTTCTGTCCAAGGGCACGCTGGATGTCGGATTGATCGACTCTGTGTGTGCATCTGACAATCCGGACCGGTGAGTCTCTTGATAAATCTCAATTCGACAGATTGGACAGAACGTGTTAATTAGTTTTCTCTAACAGGAAGTCTAAATGTAGTGTTGTCTGCATGTTAAATCTGTGTTTCTACCCGGCAGACCAAACTCGTTTGTGATCATCACGGCGAATCGAGTGATCCACTGTAACACGGAGCTGCCGGAGGAGATGCACCACTGGATAAGCCTCCTGCAGAAGCCCAAAGGAGACACCAAGGTTGATGGCCAGGAGTTCTTGGTTAGAGGTCAGTCCTATATCCAAATATGCCTTTGATACCGAGGTAACAGCACTTTGTTACCAGAAAATAATTCTGTCTAAAAGACAGGTAGCAGGCATAGTGAAACGTAAGGGCCTTTTTTGTAAACCAGGCTGGCTGCATAAAGAGGTGAAAACAGGAGCCAAGAGCAGTGCGCTGAAACTGAAGAAGCGCTGGTTCATTCTGACCAACAACTCCTTGGATTACTACAAATCGGCCGAGCGAAGCACATCCAAGATGGGCACGCTGGTGCTGAACAGCCTCTGCTCTGTTGTCCAGCCTGACGAGAAGGTGTTCAAAGAGACAGGTAATAAACCGATATGACCCTGAATGTAACGTTAAGCAGGATGGAAGATGTGCTTTTAATAACAGTTAAATTCTAGGTTACTGGAACATAGTGGTTCATGGGAGGAAACATTCCTACCGGCTCTACACCAAGATGCTAAATGAGGCCATGAGATGGGTTTCGGCTATTCAGGGCGTCATCGAGAACAAGGCGCCAATTGAGACGCCAACGCAGCAGCTCATCCGAGACATTAAGGTAAATTCTGGGATACATTTTCATCATATAGGTGCAAACTGAATTCATGAAGTCAATAATGAAAGATTGACTTTGTCTTGGAGAAACTAAATTTTATTCCAGCATTTCTTCATTTTTTAAAATTTTTATTTGACTTCCCATGTAGGAGAACAGCGTGAATTCGGAGGCGGTGGAACAGATGTATCGCCGAAACCCTATCCTACGCTATACTCAGCATCCCCTGCACTCGCCCTTGCTGCCCTTACACTACGGAGAGATCAGTGATAACTGTAAGTGCTTAATGCATGCATGAATAGTCATCAGCTTCTCTTTATGAATTTATCTTTTTGAAAATTATTTTCTCCAATCTTCAGTGCAAAAGGGGAAGGGCTATGGCAGCCTCCAGGATGAGGCGGTGAAGATTTTCAACTCTCTGCAGGAGATGGAGATCGTCTCGGACCCGGTGGCCATCATCCAGGGCATCCTGCAGACCTGTCACGACCTGAAGCCGCTTCGAGACGAGGTCTACTGTCAGCTGATCAAACAGACCAATCATGTACCTCAGCCCAACAGTCCTGGAAACCGCGCGCACTGGCACCTGCTCACGTGCATGAGCTGTACGTTCCTGCCGAGCCGTGCCATCCTGCGCTACCTGCGCTTCCACCTCAAGAGGTCAGACATACCTCACACTGCAACACCTCATAATCTGAATTTAACAATCCCTAATATACTGTATCAAGCTCTAAATATGGTACTAAAAGCAGTCCTGACCTGATACCTGATACAACAGGGTGAGGGAGCGTTATCCTGGCACCGAGATCGAAAAGTATGCCCACTTCATCAGCGAGTCTCTGAAGAAGACCAAAGCGAGGGAGTTCGTGCCCTCTCAGGAGGAGATCGCCGCCCTGCTGACCAGACGCGAGATGACCACCACGGTGTACTGCCACGGAGGAGGATCGTGCAAGATCTCCATCAACTCCCACACCACTGCAGGAGAGGTGAGAAAGAGAGAAAAAATGGTTCAGCGCTCTAAATTTTATGTTTAATCACATTTCACATTTCTCATGTTAGATCTAAATCACCTCCGGTATCTGTATCTGTGCCTGCTTGAAGGTTGTGGAGAAGCTGATCCGAGGTCTGGCAATGGATAACAGTCGGAATTTATTCTCGCTGTTCGAACACAACAAGGTGGAGAGCCGAGCTATCGAGAGCCGCATCATCGTAGCAGACATACTCGCCAAGTTTGAAAGGTGCACAGAAAATACACTGTTTCAAGAAGAATAAAACATAGAATGTTGTACAACATAAATGTGTATATATTTATCCAAATCTTTGAAAGATTATTTGACGTTATTGCATACTTTTCATCTCCTCTAGATTGGTAGGCAGTGAGGAAGAGGAAGAGGAAGGCCCTTGGCGTCTTTATTTTAAACTCTATTGCTTCCTCGATGTGGACAGCATGCCCAGAGAAGGAGTAGAGTTTGCCTTCATGTTTGAACAGGTGAGCATGCCATAGCATCAACTCTGTTAGTTGTCTTTAGTTTCCATCTTAAACAATCCCACCTGTAATTACTCCTCAGGCCCATGAGAGTCTGATCAGTGGCCATTTCCCGGCCTCCGAGGAGACGCTGCAGCATCTGGCCGCGCTTCGGCTGCAGTACATCCACGGAGACGTGGCGCGCACTCCATGGAGCCTGAGCAGCGTGTATCCCGTGGCCCGCCTCCGCACCCGCATCCTGCACTCCACCAAGGTTGGTGGGTCCGGTGGGGTGGGAATCGCAGGCTTGGGTCCAGGAGGTCACACTCTCGAGAGGAGAAGGACCAGCTTCCTGGATGGGACGCTGAGACGCAGCTTCAAAACCGGCTCGCTAAAGAAGCAACGTGAGGAAGAGCAGATGCTGGAGATGTTTGTTAAGGAGGAGATGTCGGCCACTTTGACCAGCGTCCTAGAGAAATGGAACCGCCTGCAGGGGATGCCTCAACACCAGGCTATGCTCAGCTACATGACCATCATCAAAGAGTGGCCTGGATATGGCTCTACGCTGTTCGATGTTGAGGTGAGGTTCAATATTGGGGGCAGAATCAACAACAGCAGCAAACTATTGAAAACTGGTTACATTTGTATTAAAATGTAACACAGCACTAGGCCATGTTTATGTATCTCACTATATTCGAAGGGGGAGAAGAACTTAATGCTTTTTGACCTCATGGCGGGGCAGACATGAACACAATCTAATGGTTTATATTGATATTAAACTGGGGATTCTAACAGATTTATATGTTAAATGTGTGTGTATGCAGTGTAAAGAAGGAGGTTTTCCTCATGACCTGTGGCTTGGAGTGAGTGCAGAAAATGTGTCTGTGTATAAGAGAGGAGAACCCAAACCACTCGAGACCTTTCAGTACGAGCATATTGTCTTCTTTGGCGCGCCGCAGCCCAGCACCTACAAGATAACCGTTGACGAGAGGGAGATGTTTTTTGAAACTCCTCGGGTGAGTCCGGGACAAAGTTGTCATGTTCTGTATATAGTTTTGCCATAGCTGATAGATAATTTAAATGTATTATTAAATTATTGTGTTATAAGTAGGAATGACTTTTTTGCAAAAAAATTTCATGTATTCAATCTGTCCATGTCGTTAAGCTCTGCTCCGTGGCAGAGCTGGTATTTAATATGCTTGTCCTTGTGTGTGCCTGAAGGTTGGTGAGATCACAAAGATCATGAAGGCCTACATCAACATGATCGTCAAGAAGCGCTGCAGCGTCATGTCCGTCACCAGCACTGGCAGCGCATGGATGAGGTGATCTACATCAGCCAATTGGATGACAGAATTGTGAGCGATAAAATTACCAGCCAGAGAAAAAAATCCTTGTGTTGAACCAGGAAACATGAGCACATGTAGTGAAAAAGGAAGAGCAAGAAATTCAAAGGTCTCCAACCAGCTGGACCACAGTTTATTTGGTGATACTTCTTCACACTGCTAAAAAGCACAAGAAATCCTGCAGTCCTGTGATGTGAACCCTTCCTTAATGCTGGCACCACCATTGCTGGCCTTCTCTCTTATCTCCACTTCTTCTGTCTTTCATCCAGTCCATTTAATCTTGTGATGTTCTCGATGAACGTTGTGCAAGTTTGTGCTCCTTGCTACCATTCAAACATTGTTTCCTCATGTTCCAGAGTTCATAATGTGGGGGACATTATGAAAGTGAACTCCTCAGTAAGAGTCACACTGAGAGCCATTTTTATGAGCCAAGGAGACTGGCCATGTATTTGTTTATTTATTTATTTATTCATTTATCGATTGATTACAGATCAGTATCAGTACAACTCAAGTTTGGTCAAGTCAACTTAAATCAATGGAGCGCATTTGAGCTTAAATCTAATCAGCTCAACTCAAGTAAACTCAGCCGAATTCAACTCAATTCAGTTCAGCTCAAATCAGCTCAAAGCGCTCAACTCATCTTGAGCTCATCTGAACTCAACTCAGCTCAAATCAGTTCTGTTCAGGTTAACTAAAACCAATTTAGCTTAAGACAAATAAATTAGCTGTAATCAAACCGGCTAATCTCAACAACACAACTGGACTCAACGCAGCTCAACTCAAACCAACTTAACACAGATTAGCTTAGCTCACATGAACGATAAGTCAAATCAACTCAACACAGATCAACTTTGTTCACGTCAACTCAATACAACTCAACACAGCTCAAATTAGCTCAGATCAACTCAATTCAAGTACTCCACACAACTCTAATCAGTCTGGATCAACCCAAATCAACGCAACGTAATCAACTCAACTCAACTCTGCTCCCCAATGCAACATGCAACTCAGATCAGCTCAACTCCTCTTCAAAAGGACTGATCAAAGACAAGAAATGTGGAGTGTTTACCAACTAGAGTCACTATAACAATGATTGTGTAACTCTACTGATACCAGTGTGTACTAAATGATTTTCATGTATAACATATCACCATCAAAATATATTTTATACTGCAGTGAAAGTCCGGACACATAATTTACCGGATATACGTTAAATCTGCAAGCGCAACAAACACATTCCTGTATTGTACACACCAATGCACAAACACAGTAGTCTACTGAACAGCGTGAATGCACAACAGTTTTAAAAGTCTCTACATACCTCCATGTTCCCAGTATGCCAAGCCAAAAAAGACTTACTACTGAGAGGATAGATCAGTATTACACCAAGCAGGGCCAGTGTTAGACTGGGGACATTCACTTAACCAGCGCACAGATTTGTTTTGTCAGTGGTGACCTTTTATCAGTAATTTTTGATCAAAATGAATCAGGATGGTGTGTACCATGTGACATTAATTTGTATATTAATGTCACGAAAAAGGATTTTTCTGAATGCAAGCGTAGGTACTGAATTCCTCTGTTAAAAAAACCAGTATTATTAGGATTGCTAACCATTTTTCCACTCAAGTGTTGTTTGCGAAAGTTTATAAAAACCTGTTTACGCTGCACAGTACAACTCTGGCCAAAGTTACAGTAGCAAGAGATGGCTAATCGCTAAATCACGAGACGAAAGCATTTTCTTAAATAAGTGAAACATAAGACATACAGAAGGTTGCAGACATCACGAAGCATAGCAAATGATGTAATGTTAATGTTAGATTGGCTTAGATTGGCCGAGTCCTTGCTACTAAGGACTCTGCCAAAATAGGAATGTCAGGCAACTTTATATATTAAAACTAGTTGCCTTATAGCTACAATGTTGGCAAAGTATTTGTTAAATGACGTAGAAAGCCAAATCAACATATTAATTAAGTTACAGTTTTTCTTTTTATTTTTCCTTCCCATTATACTTTTTTTTTTCTTAAAATATTTTCACAATATATTTTGCACTACAAAACCCACACAACAAAGTTTAATCATGTTTTTAGGAAAAAAAAACCTTAATAAAC
>JAOTRS010000012.1:6439746-6453888 GCA_028565755.1 Dinotopterus cunningtoni | reverse complement strand
TAGTCTGTTCACCAAATACTTTTTTTTGACCTTACTTAATATTTTGGATGACTACTTTTTACTTCTACTTGAGTAATATTTGTTTGAAAGTACAGCTATTCTTAATTGAGTACAATTTTTGGCTACTCTACCCACCTCTGCTAGCATGCAATATGAATTAAGTGAAAATCAGAGAATGTTTCTTTTTCACCGCCCGCCCCCCCCCAAAAAAAAAAAAAAAATCATGGGTTTGCCTTGGCATCATGCTGAGATTTGTAACCAAATTCGCGCCATGAGTTAGGGCTATAAAGTGCTAGGCGGTAGTAGTGGCTTTTGAATGTTAAGGCTCTGGGTTGCTGATCGGAAGGTTGCCGGTTCAAGTCCCAGCTCCACAAAGCTGACACTGTTGCCCTCTTGAGGCACTTAACCCATCTGCTCCAGGGGTGCTGTATCATGGCTAAAGAACCCTGACCTCTGACCCCTACACTGGGATATGCAAAGAAAAGAATTTCACTGTGCTGTATTGTATACGTGACATGAAGGTTATCATAGGGTGCACTTAGTTTCCTCCTCTCCCACTGCAGAGCTGAGATCTCAGGTTTTCATTTCCAATATATTATACTCAATAAAATGTACAGGTTCGAGAAATGCCAATTGAAATGTTTTAAAGGCTGATATCGGTTACAGTACATGTGAAGTGCTTGAGTTTGTATTTAAATATACATATTTTTTTCTACTATATCATTCTCTACTATGCTACACCATGCTGTAGTATATTTGCTATATTGAAGAACATAAATTGTATTGAATATAACTACTGAATCTGTTAAACTCTATTGTGCTGTACTATACTATACTATACTATACTATACTATACTATATGCTATGCTACTGTATGATACAGTACAGAAAACTACACCACACGTATGTACAGTAACTGTGATACACATATACTTAACAGAACTATATGATACTGTTCCATCCTCTTGAGACCTAAATGTCCTAATTTGACCTGAATGTCTGTAGATCCACATGCAATCCCCATATCAGGACCATTAGGCTTTACTCTGTCTCCATTAAACTCTTTAGAGTTTGGAGACATTCTTTCTTTAAGTTTATAGTTACCAGGCACTTTTGAACAGCACTGAGAAGGAAATGCAATGTACAGTCATGGGTGAAGTCAAAGTCACATGCAAATAAATGCTGTAGAGCAAAAATGTCTTCAAAAATAGTTCCTATGTTTAAAAAACAAACAAAACAAAAAACACTATAGAAGGCAGTATATAATAATTAATGAAAGTCATGTAATTGTGACATGCCTTTGCTTCAAATGTAGTCTCACGTACAATTTGTTTTATAAGGACATTAGCTGTTTAGTTTTACTGAACATCCTGCAGAACCAGCCACAGTCCTACTTCTTTGCATCATGCATGCAAAACCCAGAACCTTTTTTTTTTGGGCTGAAAACTTTTACATAAAATGCTGCTTCTTTTCTGACATCCAGATATTTTCCGGTAAGCTTAAATATTTTGCTGGAATAAAATAACCATGTATAACAAAGTTTGTACAAAAAAATAAAACAGCGTGCCTAACTTTTGTATAGTGGAATTAGAGTTTGGGTCTCAAGAGGTTTATAAAGAAAAATGTAATATTTACATAAAACTTTTTACTATTTTGGCTTTTTTTTGTTTGTTTATTTTTAATATTGTCATTTAATCTGTCATAAATCAATCAGTCAGAATTATTTCTGTTTACTCAAGAATCCACACAAGACTGAACATATAGACTTAGTCTTAGGCCAGTCTGTGTCTTACGTCTTTTTTCTTTCTTTTGTTCTCTTTTGCAGTGTCTGTGGTGTATAAAATCTTCGTCATGTTTGACGTACCCTTACCGAACTATCCTGCCTCCCAGCTCTCTGTGCCCGCTGAACGATGCCCGCTGGGGACAGTGCACGAGTACGAGCCCATGCACCACTCTACACGTCCTAATTCATACACTGATAACAAGAGCTGATAGCACTTTTTTGTTTTTCCATTGCAAACTAAACAGAAGCCTCGGACTTGAGCTAAAACATTTGTTCTGACTTCATGTGTTTTATGACAAAATTCAAGACCAAGAAATGTACTCAATAACAACACTGGGATAATCAGTTGAAATTTCTAAATCCCCCTGTCCGAATGCATGATTCTACCGGATCTCATACAGCGGATCCTAGCAAATCTTTTAAATGTTTTGGATTTGATTTACATTTTGGATTGTTGCCAATGCGCCATGAAGATGCACCAACATTTCAACCTCTTCTTAACTGTAGATAGTAAAAAAGAAGAATGTAAAGAAATACATGTTACTATATTCTATTCAAGAATCATGGGAGGCACATTTTTTGCACAGACCTACTGCTATAGTTATACTTCATTAATTTGAATCTTCATAAATTATAATCTTAGGCTGATTAGTTCACTTTTAGACACTAAATATTTTGTTTCACATGAACCTTTTTTTAATTTTCTTAATCACTCAGTAAACTTCCAGACTCTGATCATTACGTTGTCGGTGTTGGCTGCAGCCATCATCATCGGGTTCTTCATCTGCCTCTTCCATTACTGCAAGTGTGAGAACTGTGGGTAAGTTCACAAACAGCTCATTCGACTCTCTTCAAGCAACTTAGACATCTAGCATTAATGCGTCTTGTGTTGTGTGGATGAATATACTGTATAGCAGTGAGATCACATTTTTAAAGGCATACTTTGAGTGAAATCATATAAAAAGAGACATGATCGCGACTTTGTGATGTTTTACTTTGTGATGATTTTTATCCCCCTAACTCTCCTGCCTCTTTACAGAAACTCCCTTCAAGAGCGAAAAATGCAGCGGAAAGCAGAGAAAAGGTCGTCTGAACAAGAGCACAGGTACGTGCATTCACATGTCCGGTGCTTAACTTAAGAGGAATCAGACTCGGGTGGAGGATCAGAACAGCTGGTCAGAAAGGGCATAAATGCAGTTGAGTTTCAACTGAATAAAAGCGCTTCAACTCTGTATCGAAGGGAATGCAGGAAGTGAATCGAATATGCCTTGCAGCATTTTTTTTGTTTTTCTTTCGTAAACGTGAATTGCTAAAATCAGGTGAAAAAGAGCCAAAGGACAGAGCTGTAAAACAAATTCTTTTAACGTGTAAAGTGGTGTCAGTAAATGATTATATATCCAGTTCCCACAGACAGATACATCTTTTACACAAGTTGGCGACAGGTTATCCACCGTTCCACTCGCTGAACGTTCACGGGAAAGACTGCAGTGTGCTCTGTGGACGTACGGCCTTCTTTAAAACTTTTGCTCCGTTCGAATGTTTTACTGCAGTCTCATCATGTATTTACCTTGAAGTCTTCTGTAAATGTCAACTGCCTTTACGCCCCCATTTACATGACATTTCATCAGAGTTCAATTCAATTTAATTATATTTTATTTGTATAGCGGTTTTAACAATTGACATTGTTGCAAAGCAGCTTTACACAATCAAAAGAATTATTTAAGTTTGTATGAAATGTGAATGTGTATGAATCAAAATGATAAAACTGTCCCTGATGAACAAGCCGAGGACGATGGCGACAGTGGCAAGGAAAAACTTCCTGAGATGGCAATAGGAAGAAACCTTGAGAGAAACCAGACTCAACAGTGGAACCCATCCTCACTTGGGTGATAACGGATAGCAGGGATTGATCTGCATCATACTGTGTGTTAGGAGGCTGGAAGTTTAGTGTAACAGGAGATGTGTTTAAGTTAATATGGAATCCAGTTTGTTATTGGAGGCTCAGGTAGACTGTAGGAAACTCCAGTCCTGGACTATCGAGTGACTGGAGTCACAAGTCCTCAGAGAACAGCTGTCTGCATCAGCTGAGGCCAGGACCGTCTTCGTGGAAAAGTGGAATCGTCCCCAGTCAGACGAGATCTCCAACCAGAAGTGGGACACCAGGACGGGTCAGACAGGTCCAGAGGGCAGAGGCGGTCTGGATCACTGGCAGCTCAGGAGTGACATGTATAGCTCGACAGAGAGACAGGTAGAGGGAAAGCGAGAGAGGGAGGGAGAGAGAAGAGGAGAGAGCAGAAGAGTAGGAGATATACAGTAAAAGTTAGGTATGGTCACAGTCACACAATGTATAATGAGAATGTATATTTAGTGCGGAGTGCAAGCAGGGACTCCGGCAGGACTAACTATGACATGATAACTAAAAGGGAGAGCCAGAAGGAAACACAGACATGAGGGCTTTCCGTGAGATGTAAAGCGACCGATCACTTCACCATCAACAAACCTGAGTGATCAATGAGAGTGAGGAAGACAGCATCTAAACATACCAGTTCACCATAATACTCTCCGTCCATGAGTCCCCCAGATCTGCTCATTTACCTACGGCAAATCTATTTACAAAAATGTTTGGCTAAAAAAATAGATTTTTAGCCTGGACTTAAACACTGAGACTGTGTCTGAGTCCCGAACATTAATTGGAAGGCTTGACTTGAACGCTATTGTGCGTACAGTGTATTTAATAGGAGTATATATTGTATGAATGCAATTCAATTGCATTATTTTTGTATAACACTGTGGCCTGGACTGTGCTCTCTTTCTATTCCACACACACTCACACACACACAGAGTCAGACTCTGGGATACATATCTCAGAACAAAAGGTGAAATGCCGGTGTCAAGTTAGACGTCATTAAGATATTCCAGCACAAACCGGTTTGACTGCCGTGCCTGTCTGAGATATTGTGCATTTCTTGTGTGAGCGTGCGGGTGGGTGTATGTAGTGTATGTATGTTTGTTTACTAAAAGAAAGCATTTTCTTTCCACAGGAGAGCTGAGATGATGGCCAGACATGATGAGATTCGGGAGAAATATGGTAAGCACTAAAAGAACTCTCCTGCTGACCTCTGCACTTTAGCAAACAGCTCTCTGTTAAATCTGTAAAGTGGATGTCTGACTTGTCTTTTGCTTATATATCTCTCTGTCTGCCTCCCAGGTCTTAGCAAAGCGGGGAATGCTTATGCCAGGTTTGACAATCCTTAAAGAGAGCCAGTGTTCCACATCTTTTCTTCAAGCCACCAAAGCATTCGCTAAACTTTTCCCGGCTTCTTCTTCAGCCCAGTCCTGCACTTTAAATGCTGTCTGATTGTTTTCTTTAAGCTGCTTATGACTGCTCAATAGCATGGCTTACTGGACGATGTTGACTTCTGATAAATGTTTATTCCTGTACAAACTTACTGTTTAGCCATAACCTTTATAATGTATATATTTAGATCAAAATGAAAGTCATGGAAGCTGTTTGTTGTACTGCTGTCATTTGACTGTTACTTGCAAAAGAAATACAAGAACAAAGAAAAAATAATTCAATCTTTTTATACAAACATGTTCCGTGTGTTTTTCCCTTGATTAGCTGTTTGACCGGTGGCATTTATTATTTATTATCATACCTGCATTACTCATAGTCAGTTTTTGGTTAGCACTTACCAGGCTGACCAGGGTCTCAGTGGATACAATATAATTTTTGTGATACTGTTAATTTGAAATACAGCAGAACCATTATACGAATACGAATTTAATTTGTTCTGGAGGTGAGTTCTTAAGGTAAGAATTTGTATTGTGATATGAATTTTCCCATAAGAAATAATGTGAATGCAGATAATCCATTCCAGACACCCAAAAATATTATCCATATTACAAAAAAAATAAAATAAACGTAAAAAATCACATAGCTTTTGAACGCATGCTGAAGGCAACACTGGTATAGTGGGTTGGCTTTTTCAGAAATAGATTTCGCTGATTGAAAAAAATTGTAAAATTCGTAAACTCGGACACAGCTTTCCAAGTTTTCCAGCGTTAGTTTCGCTTTTTTTGTCCGTTCGTATGATGAAAATGCTTTGTATGCCGATGCAAATTTCTTGCAAAACTTCACTTATTAAGGCACTAAGTCGTAATGGAGAGCATTCGTAGGCCGAGGGTCCATTGTAAATTAAGAAATTTTAAAAGTTCACCTGAAAAAATGTGAGTTCTGCGCACACTAAACAATGGGCCTATACAATTTTTCAACATAATTTCTACAGTAGAACTAGAATTTTTAGGACAAAATGAAACAGAATCACAGAACTGGTTCAATTAAATAGGCTCTGATTTCATAACTGTTCTTAGAACTATTTCAGTGTGTGCATGTGCAGTGTGACTTGCAGTTGATCCGCCCAATCAAATCCGAACCTGACAAGCATTTCTGTAGATAGTTTAAATTAACCAGTTAAAACACTAATTACTATATGTTCAGTGAGGAATGCCTGTGACACGCCCACAGTCCACAGTATGACATAAACGTTAAGGATGATGTTACCTGTTGTTACTGTCCATTTGTAATACACTGTGTACAGTATTTAATCTGTTAGGTCAAAAGGACTGTTAAGTATAATTCTTTTGCCAGACTTCTTCCTGGTTAAAGCCTCTGATTAAACTTTTTGTTGTCAGCTATGAATAACAACAGAAAAAAGTCAGTAGAAATTATTATTATTAATATTATTATTTATCTATTTATTATATATATATATATAAACATATACAAGATGTCTACCAAATTTAAAGCCCACGTCCTCTTAAAAAAATGCAAAGTCCTGCCCACTAGGTTAGGAGTATATCTGGTGATTCAATTTTTACCAGCAGTTGGAAATTTTCTATTGATTTTTTAAATAGGCATATGTACAAAAATCCAAAGTCCTGCCCACTGGGTTTAATTGCAGGGGTATCTTTGATGATTCAACTTTTACCAATAATTGGACATTTTCTATCCATTTTTTAAATGGCATATGTAAAAATATGTTCATCTAATAAAATCAAATTCACATCTATTTTTTTATCACTCAGGAATAATGAGAAAATGCACTCGCAAACATACGAAATTAAAGAAAATTTTTCAATTAGAATTCGATTTGGGTGATTTCTTTTAAAGACATCCGGACACAAAATGAACTCCATGTTCTTCTTTCATGGCCTCCGATCTGTGGGCGGAGCTTGCTTTCGCTGTGCGCGAGCCCGGCTCGTTTGAAAAAAAAGAAAAAAAAAAAGCGCGCACTAGTTACGCGCGCTCCCGCTAGGTTCGGTCCACGTGACCCAGCGGCGTCCAATCGCCGCCGGAGGAGGTAAAGAGTGGCGCGTTCTCGTTGCGGCAGGAGAGAGGCAGTGTGTTGAGAGCGCATCTTGTGTAAATTAAATCCATTCTTTTGCAAAAATGTCCGAGGATAAGCCCAAGGTGAGCTTTTGCACCTATATTTTTAAATAATGTGAGGATTTTGTAGCCTGTATTGTGGGTTTTCATTTGCGGATTGTTTGCGCAGCTTTGCTTGAGAGGGCAGATTGCGCATTTTGTGCGGGTGGAATGGAAATGGTCGCCGGCGCGCGCGTGCAATCATTGTATTTTTTCTGACTTATTCCTTTATTTCTACGTTTAATCCATCTGTGTGGGATTTTTATTTTTTAAAAATGACGCTGTGTGATGTGATTCGACGCGACTTTTATTATTATAACTGATGTTTTAGTTCTGGCGCGGTTTTCCCCCTCTTTATCCGACATCTTCCCTTTGCGGGTTTTTTCCTTTGTGAAAGCGAAGTGGCGCTTTTCGGCCACGTTACGCAAGTTGCGTAGAAAATGCCGCAAGCTCTCCCGTGAGCGCGATTTGTTGCGCGATAATAAACGGATTTGATACGAACTAATCTTTTTAACGCTTCATCTTACACATCTTTACTATGTATATTTGCTTGAAAAAACAACAACGAAGACGTATTTGCGTTTGTTTTTATCGTTTCAGTTGCGCCAGACGGGGTGCGAATATGCCTCAGCGTATTCTACGCAAACAGCGTATCACTTCAACACAGTGATACTCTGGATGCATGTCTTTTAATGTTTATCACATGTGCTCGGCTTGGTGTGGGGTTTTTTTTTTTTTTTTTTTTTTTAATCCTTAACATATTTAACATGCGCTTTAGATAATGAGTCTTTTTTAAATTTACGTAAGCTACGCAAAAAACCAGCATGCACGAAAAACCAGCACGCGCATAAACACCCCCCCCCCTTCAGAAATCAGACCTTATTCATGATATATATACTGCTCAAAAAATAAAGGGAACACTCTTAGTCTCAGTTTAACTTGGACACCTCATATGTGTGCATGTTCAATTTAAACCGGGACTCAGTGTTCCCTTTTTTTAAGCTATACACACTGGTGTATGTGTGTACACATATATAAAATGTATGTATGTGTGTTGTACTGTATATACATGTGTTTTAAAATTTTACTGATTAGAAAGACTGCTCATGCTCTTAGGCAATCCTAGTATACAACTTAATGTGTTTGTTTTTGTTTTTTCTCCTTTTAGGAGGGAGTGAAGACAGAGAATGACCACATCAACCTTAAGGTGGCCGGGCAGGACGGCTCAGTGGTCCAGTTTAAAATTAAGAGGCACACGCCGCTCAGCAAGTTAATGAAAGCATACTGCGAAAGACAGGTGTGTGTGTTACACACAGCGCTTATCGTTTCACTTTGTACATGTACATCTACGGCATAATAAAATAAGTACTAAAAGGTACAATAGCTCTACACTTAATAGTAGCCACTTATCATGTCAACTAGGTTTTTGTCATTTCTACCATTTACAGTTCAGTTCACAGTGAAATAATGAAAACCAACAATGTAAAGCTTTAGTAAGCCTTCACTGCTAACACCAGGACTGTTTCTTGCACCTGGCGCAACACACATTTTGGTCAAATGTGGACCGAGTGTAACACTTCCCTCCCAAAGAAGAACATGGAGTTAAATTTGTTTCCGGATGCTCATAAAATCATTTAACTTGAATTCTAATTGAGAAATGTTTGTCTAAATTCAAGTCGCATGTTCGCAAGTGCATTTTCTCATCATTTCTGGTAGATGAAAAATGGATGAGAATTAGATTTTAATTGCGCACATATTTGTTCTTTTTTCTTTTTAAAGAAAGTTTTTGCACCTTTCCATTTGTTGGTAAAATGCAAAAAGTAAAATATTTAATTGTATAATCCGATTTAATAAATGCATACTGGAAAATCTAGATTAATCTGTTCTATGTAATTTTTAACTATGGCAAAGTCAAAATGTGGCATTGTTTAAATCCAGTACTGTTGGTTCGGACTTAGTTTTATCTTATTTTACGTGTTTATTCTCACAAATGAGGAAAATTCCTGACTACGTTTCCAGTTCTAGCCACACTTTAAAGCCAAGCTTCTTGTTAAAGTGTAATTTTCATGCGCATCATCTGGTTGTTACAGAAAAATATCATTTTAAGAGTTTGAACCAAATGTTCAGCTCGCATTTCTCTGCAGTTGCAGCTGATTTTCTTGTTTTCTTGCTCTGGGGGAAAATTCCCGAATTTAATCTTAATGCGTAAAAGTCAGTATCAACCCAACATGGGTTCATTATTTTTATCCCAGGACCTTAATTTCTAACACCCGGACTGTTTCTTGCACTTACAGTTTTTTTTTTTGTTCCTTACAGGGATTGTCGATAAGACAGATTAGGTTTAGGTTTGACGGACAGCCGATAAACGAGACGGATACACCAGCACAGGTGAGCGCATAACCCTTATCTACAAGTAGTCCTCAAATGTTTACACTATCTAGCAGCAAAGCAGCATTTATTCTCCAGATACCCTGTTTCAGCTAAAACACAAAATTTGGATTGAGATCTTCTAAATTATGATGTAATGCAGCTTGTGGTCCTCTCATACGTGTCCTTCGGGTCCTTGCTCGCAACTTGTGCGATTGTTTCCTGTTTACTCGTGTGAGACATGACCTAAAGAAAAAAAGTAAAGCTGCGATCTATGTGTTGTGGCAGCACGGTGGTGTAGTGGTTAGCACTGTTGCCTTGCACCTCCAGGGTCCGGGTTCGATTCCCTGCCAGACTCGATTCCCGTCTCTGTGTGCATGGAGTTTGCATGTTCTCCCCATGCTTGGTGGGTTTCCTCCGGGTACTCCGGTTTCCTCCCACGGTCCATAGACATGCAGATTAGGCTAACTGGCCTTCCCAAATTGCCCGTAGTGAGTGTGTATGTGTTTGTGTCCTGTGATGTATTGGCACCCTGTCCAGGATGTAACCCGCCTTGTGCCCTAAGTCTCCTGGGATAGGCTCCAGGCCCCCCGCGACCCTGAATACAGGATAAAGCTGTATAGAAGATGAGTGAGTGTATACCTTGTGCTTTGCTTGTCTGCCCATGAAGCTAGGATGCAGCCAAGCACATCACCTACATGAAAAAAGTAATAAAAAAATTGTTAAACAAAAGCATGTTAAATTGTGACTTGTCGCTTTCTAGTGTAAACGTAGGGAACGGTTTCTTATGACTTGTGTATTAGGTGTTGTTTTTATAGTTATTATAATTTGCACGGGTATTGAACACACAGCATATTGTATGCATAAATGTTATTTGGTTAAAATGCAAATTTTCATTTAGATAGCTTTTACATACCCAAGACTGGAGATGTCACCATGGTAACATAGCATTGTCTTTTTGTTTGGCAGTTGGAGATGGAAGACGAGGACACTATTGATGTATTTCAACAACAAACAGGCGGCCGTCGCTAAACCTTCCTCTCTCTGTCTCTCTCTCTCTCCTTCACACAGCGGGGGAACCCCTCGGCTGTTTTATTTGACGCGACCCCAAAATGTTTAACTGTGCTGTTTATTTACTCCTTATTTTTTTGTCGTGTTGGTTTGGATGTCCTCCCTAGTTTTCATAGGGTTGGGCTTGCATTCTTTTTTCTTTTTTTTTCCCTTCTTTCCATCTTCCAATATTTAAAGATACATGAGGTGACATGTGGCTAAGAGGCAAATCCAAGATGGCTGCCATAAGGTTCAAAATGGCCGCCGATGTATGAGCAGAAAGCCGTTTTCTTGAGAAAAGCCAAGCCCTGAGTTTCCTGTCCTGATGAATAAAATAGTCCATTCCCATCAGTATAAAAACCTGCCAAATTTTGAGGAGACCTGATTTGATTTTCCCCCCCTTTTTTTCCCTCTTCTCTCTCTCACTGTCTTGTGCAGCTTTAATTCTATTTTAATTCACATGCTCGTTAGCTGAAAGGACGCCCAACCAGCCTTGTTATTTAGTCCAGGTGCAAAGATTAAAAGGAACTTTGGTTTGTTCTCGGACCAAACTCCAAATACGTCCTGGGTTAGTCCAGGCTTTTATTATGAATTCCGTAAGTCCCCCCATTTTTTTCAGAGGCAACAAGTCGTCACTCTGTCTGCTTTGTGACGGACGTGAAAAAAAAAAGAAGTCTTATTCGTCCCCCGTACAGTCTGGCGTCCGTAAGAGTTGGGACTGAATCAGCATTCATGTGGTCTCATTTTTTTTCTGTACTGATTTGTACATTATTTGTTGTCCTTTACTACTGTATACAATAAATATAGTTTGGTACTCAGGTTGCTTTGCAAGTGCTTTGTATCAGTGTTTAAATCGAATGTTCAATACTCAAGCAGATCATAGTTAAAAAAATTTTAATTTTACATATACAGATAAAAAAATACATACAAACACACTTTAGTAGAACTTTCAATACATAATCAAATGTAAAACAGCATATGTATAAATAAATGCAAAGGGACCTGAACTTCCAGCTTTGCATAGTGTCTTAAGGTTTTTAAAGCGACTTATCTATTGAGTTACAGTAACAAGAGAGCCGTTATTATATATTGTACAAAAATTACATTTGATACATAAGAAAAACCTGATGTGCAAAATTGTTAAAATTAAAGATCAAGTGTAACGTAGCACACGTTCTTGATCACTATCATTTGTAATCATTACATAATACCAAGACCTGTTAGAAAACCTCCCTTTTATGAACTCTTCGTTAAACTTGTGTGTTTGCTTTTCTGGAAATAAACAGGCACCACAACATAGTTGGACTTCCAGACCGTGTTCCTCCTAGACGCCCTCATAAAAACACCGAAATGGCTTCAGAGTGGGAGAGTCTCAATATAGAGCCACTTTGGAGAGCATTTCCTGCAGATGGAGTGTGTGTGCAGCGTTGTCCATAAACTCGTTTCCCCCTCCCAAGGTTCTCTACCATACAGATGCATTGTGGCCCGTCTGTAGGTTCCCTTTGCTTCATTCACATTCTTGATGTATTGGAAAACTTTAGGTGATTGGCAAAGCTAGGACCAGACACACTTCCACTTGTCTCTTGTTATGTAGTTATTGATTTACACATCTCCTCTAGCTCAAGTCTTCTTGTCGGATTGTACGCTGAGACAAATCAAGCAAAGAACTAGGAGATCTTCCAGTTCTAAAGGGTTACTACAAAGTTCTGGTGCATTTAAGCATGTTGACCTGAGTATAAGATTTTTTTTTTTTTTAAGTTTAGCATCATGGAACAATACATGACCATACCTTTGTTAAAAAAAAAAAAATACTGGGTATTTCTGGAAATCATTACCCTTCCTATTTACTGAAGCACCATGTTGCTTTTAAAGCTTTTCTTGCTTATAACACTGACCAGCAGGGGGATGCCTCTCTGTGTGACCGATGCTCAAAGTCCACCACAAGGTTGCGCCAACGGGCTACAAAACCAGTTCAGGGACACAGCTCCAGAGCGTGCATGAGTTTACACCAACCCAGCTTCCCTGCACATGCGATAAAACTGGCCTCTCTGTGCAATCAGGTTAGATGGGGAGTCCATTTCTATTACGTGCCCTTTGTCCATTACGAGAACCCTGCGAAGACGCAATACGACATTGTTAACACCAGGTTTTTTAGATTCATTTTTCTAAGATTTTACTACCTCTAGACTTTCCTATTTGGTTACACTGCTATAACCTGAACACTTACTTGGTGTAGTCCATGATAGTGTTGAGTCTGTGTGCAATAGTGAGCACCGTGCAGTCCTCAAACTGGCTGCGGATGGTGGACTGGATTAGCGTGTCCGTTTCCAGGTCCACTGCCGCCGTGGCTTCGTCCAGAACCAGGATCTTTGTCTTTCGCAGGAGTGCCCTCGCCAAACATACTAGCTGCCTCTGGCCGAGACTGAAAATCAAGAAAAAGTGATACTATAATAATAATGCATCCCCAAAAGATAATTTGGGGTTTAGATACATTATCATCGATTATTAGTATTGTAGATATTTAGAATCATTTGTTTATTAGATGCTATTTGAAAAGCTCAATGTTTCTCACCTAAGGTTTTCCCCTCCTTCAGAGCACTCGTAATTAAGTTTATCAGGCAGCCCGGAGACAAAGTGCTTCAGGTGCGCCAGTTCTAATGCGCTCCACACTTCCTCATCGGAGTAAGCGTCAAATGGATCCAGATTCATGCGCAAGGATCCAGAAAACAGCACTGGATCCTGGAGTAACATGGGAGAGAACCAACCAGAGGGATCTTCAGGAGGCTTTCTAATAGAATGCTAATTTCTAAAGATAATTTCAAATATCATTGGTGGTACTTTTTTTATTAAGGTTACACAAGACCCTGCTGACCTGTGGAATGATAGTGATGCGGGATCTCAAATCATGAAGTCCAAGGTTAGCAATGTTCACCCCATCTATATAAATCTCTCCTTTTGCTGCCTCCAAAATGCGGAAAATTCCCAGGGCCAGGGATGACTTCCCTGCACCGGTTCTTCCCACAATGCCGATCTAAAAGCATTACAGTACAATTTTAATAATTAGAATGCTTTGTATCTGAGGCATTAAACTAAGCAGTATTTTGGCATGATCTATTTTCTTTTTACCTTCTCTTTTTCTTGGATATGTAGCGAGATCCCTTTTAAAGCAAACTCGAGACCTTTACGGTACTGCAGCCCATAATCCTGGAACTCTATTGTTCCTGTTTGGGGCCAAGCAGGCGGGAGTGAAATGTCTTCTGAGCTCCATGGAGCCTTTGAAAAGAAATTATAAGATTCTTTTAACTTGTGGATAAATATGAAAAGAATTTTAGATCAGAGTTTCTTTGGATTAATTCACACATGAATGAGATTACAGGATCATATTTGTCCTGAATGGAATAAAACACTTGGAGGTGTACTGTTATAGTAAAATATTCAGTAACAGTTACTTTTTTCCTATTTTAAAGTTCATGACAAAAAAAGGCAAATCGTGAACTTTATATCCATTACTGTT
>JAOTRS010000012.1:6421839-6439711 GCA_028565755.1 Dinotopterus cunningtoni | reverse complement strand
ACTGACGTTAGAAACTGTTTCCAAATCCATTCAATAAATATCTCCTTAATGAACATTAACCCTTAAAAAATATTATATGAAGTATCCCTGTGACTACAATGATGCTATAAAAATTATTACAATGATTTAATATAAACCTGTGATTTGCAGATTTTTATAATAAAAATAAACCAGTCTGACTTGGGAATTCAGTAGCCCTATGGTGTGAAAATATACAGTACTGTATATACATACATATGTATTTACACATTGGAGCTGGACCACATTACTCAGTCTTTTCTCACCTCTTTGGGCGTGTCTGCATACTCTTTCACTCTCTCGACTGACACTATGTTGTTCTCAACATCCGTCCATGAACGCACAATCCAACTGAGGATGCCAGTCACCTGAAACATAATCAAATACAGCTTGGTTTTTATCCGTGCTAGAGGTCTGGGATCTGGATAAGCCTAAACTAAAGCTTTTGGTTTCTTTGTCTTCTAAAAAAAACCTAGACTTGCTTTTGCAAGATGGTAGGATTTGTTTTGAGGTTAGACAGAATATTGCAAAAGCGGAAAGAAGGATACAGTGACAGCTCCAGGAGATCAAATTGAGATCCCATGCTCTGGATTGCAAATGTTTGGGAATAACTCTCACCTGGAGGGAGTGAGACACCGCCAGGCCGACGATCCCGGGGCTCAAAGTGTCTTTCCCCATCACAGAGAGAATGGCAGCAGCGAGAACGACCCCATTACCCAGGAACTCCAGGTTCACGGCCAACCACCTGAAAAGGAGCAAATAAACACTTGTTAAGTCCACAGGACTTTTTTTAAACCTGGGAAATGACTTTAAGACCAGTGACGTTTCCAAGGAAAGGGCATGAACAATCCCAGTCTATTAACACTCATGACCAATACAAGACATATGGGGATTTTTTCAGAGACTGGTTTTAAATGACAAATGGCAGTCTGTGATTTCAGAAGGTCACTTTGTTATTCCATTCTGCAACCTTGGCATTTCTTAACATCACTGTAATCTTAGAATGTCAAGAGCGCGGTATAGGAAGGAAATGTGTATAGCACTTGTTTATGTGACTCTAGAGGAAGTAGATACATTTGAGTCAGGATACAGTCCAATGATACAATTTCAGGAGCAAGAGTCTTAATAAGTGGCCCAACAGTGGTTCTCTAACAGGCCTTGGATTCCACCATTCCGTTTACTGGTTAACCACTAGTTTGTATCTAAAGCCCTTTCTTAACCAAAATGTGGCTGAATCCATTTCAAAATTAGGTAAATCAGACCGCCTGAAGGTTAACAGCTTTGTTAAAGAGCACAAGAGTGGAAACTCTAAGGTTGTTTTCACACTTGTGGGTTTTCCAGAACTCTGGGTTGTTTGCTCCTGAGAGATGATTACATACGGTGAATTGTGAAAGCTGCTTTCAAGCCTGGAAGCAATCCAGAGAACAAATCCCTTATCCTCAAATGTAACCGAACCATTCAGTCTGTAAGAAGTGAAGAAGCTATGTGTTTTCAGAACTGCAGTTACTACCTAGTGACATAATCCATTCAAATTGTCATATGTCAACGTCCTGTTTCTACTTTCAGTGAAAGGGTTGCTGTTGTTACAAGAGGAGGAGATGGAACTTCTTACACAAGAATAGCCAGAATATTGGTACTGTTAAAAAAATAAACAGCCTTGTCCCAACATCTTAGAAATTGGTGTACAAAATACTAAGGTATGACATGTCCACTGATTTATGCAATTATTCTGGGTGAAAGAAAACCTGAGATTATAAGACCCTTACCTCAGATGAGCTCAGAACCAGTTCTGGGTGCGAACTTATGTATACCTTAAGATTTGAACCTTTGAAGTTTACCCATTGAGCAACCTTTGCACATCAAGTAAGGTCAAATCAATAGCTGAACTCAGTATTACAGATACCGCACTGGTCATCATATTTTGGCAGAAGCCACACGTTTAAATGCTTGATTATATAAGGAACCACCTTTGTACAGCAGGGCGCATTACCTGGTTGCCACAAATCGTGGGAAGTAAGCAGTCTGGTTGTGATCCACCCTCTGGTTGGCCTGCAAAATAAACCGTGGTTGCTCCCCAAAGGCCCGGATTACGCTGGCGCCTTGCACCGTCTCGTTAAAGTGGGTGTAGATGGGAGAGCGGCTCACAGACTCCAAGCGCCTAAGCTGGCATGATGTGGCGACGTAGAAACTCTTCATTAAGCAAGCAAGGGAGATAAAAACAGGTAAAAATCCAGCAAATCAATCCAAAGTCTAACATTACCTATGGCAAAATAGTCCAACAGTGTTTTTTTTACCTGCACAAAGGCATAGAGCAGTGCCAGAGGAAGGATTATGACTGCAGCAAAGGGTGTGGCAAGCAGCACTATGATGCACACCTCCATCAGCTTGAAGACGTAGCCTAGCATCATCTTAAGGCCATCAGGTATCATACAGTCGATGGCATCGATTTCTTTGGCGAAGCGATTTAGCAGGTTGCCGCTGGGAGTGGACTCGAAGAAGGACATGGGTGAGTGAAGCACGTTCTTCAGTAGGTCCAGGTGTAACTGACGAGACGCAATGATTCCCCCAATCGAGATGGCCACAGTGGTGCCAAAAATGGCTATACCTGAAGGATAAAGTTTAGCAGGTTTGGATTTGTGGGTTACCAAGCTAAGTTTATGCCTGAATAAAGGTCATTTTATTTCACAGTGTTTATTCACCAGCAAGTCAAAGCAACTGGACTTTCAAAGATGTTTCACCACACATCTCAATACTTATAAAGCCTACTGGTTTCATTGATTAACTGATTACTGAATAAGAAAAAATGGAATTGTGCATAGAAATGGGCAGAATCCAATCATCAATACCTTGTGCAAACCCGAGCGCTCCATAGACTCCCAGCTTCATGTCAGTGTTGAGCTGTGTACCGTTGATAATGGGCTCATCAGCCCACATACTGAGCCAGTAGTTGTATGCTAGAGATGCGCCCTGCTGAAAGGCGTACAGGAAGAGAATGGGCATGATCAGTGCCAAACCGATGGTACGGAAGTACTCGACGTACATCTCCAGTTTCACCTGGAAAGGAAGATGGAGACAGAAATCTGAGCAACACCATTAAATAAGATTATCTTGCTGAAAGCTAAAGGAATTTAGTCTTAACTCTAAATTCTTACCCTGCCTATCCGGGCCTTGTCGACATTAGTGAGTTTCCCCAGGTCTTCAGGAATTTGTTCCGGTTCAATATCAGGGTCTACACTCTGAATAGTGACACTGTTTGTGTCACCACTGAGCCAAAGAAAAGGAGGGTTAGTGAATGCAACTGGTTCTATTATGGACACCACATGGCAATGTTCTCAAGTATTCTAGTTAACAGAATGAGATTCAGATTTTACTCAAGGAATCCTAACGAATATTTTTCATTGAGATACACAAGCAGGGGTTTCCAGTTTTATGTGTACTTACCCAATTAGTTGCTCCTGAGAGAGGTCCCTGGAGAAAGGCATGAAGTCTGTTACACTGAGCCTTGAGCAGGACTTTCTGGAACCTGAAATTTGACTTAAAAATTTATAGCTGTCCAGTCCATCTAGTATTGGTATTAATATTGATGGTACCGCTATTCTGTCCAGGTATAGCAAGGTATTTTTGTTAAACCCATTTAAAAGAACGCTAGTGTTCTGCACAAAATTAAAGGTATTTGATATACCTCTCTGTGTGGAGCACTCCTTCCTCTCAGAGCTGGCGAAAGTGTGGATGAACTCTGCAAAGGCTCCATTACGGTTCAGAAGCTCCTGGTAGGAACCGCTTTCCGTGATCTCTCCCTCAACCATCACCAGGATCAGATCGGCCTGAGGCAGGAAGCTTGTCCCGTGGGTC
Source organism: Dinotopterus cunningtoni (assembly GCA_028565755.1). Taxonomy (NCBI): domain Eukaryota; kingdom Metazoa; phylum Chordata; class Actinopteri; order Siluriformes; family Clariidae; genus Dinotopterus; species Dinotopterus cunningtoni. Next base: position 6,435,841 of record JAOTRS010000012.1, on the reverse strand, counting down.
ACCAGGATGCGAGTCTGCCAAAAGTAGAACAATGTAAACCTTCATATGAAACTGCACTGCCAGCCAAGTGTTCAGGCAGCATTTTTAGAAGTGTGTTTGAGCATTTTTTGCCTACAGAGTGTTATTTCTGACTCCAAGCCAAATCCTATGCATGCGAAAAGCTCAAACACTTGCACTCATGTTAGCTGACATATAGTTGTCACATTCATTGATGTTAAAAATGGGGTTATTTAATTTCTCTCTTTTTAAATTGCTGTGTCAGAGAAAAAACAACGAAAGAGCTTTCATTCACCTTGTCTCTCAGCACACCCTTGGGCCCGATAACCTTATCAAAGATGTGCTGACCCACATGGGCATCAACAGCCGAGAGAGGATCATCCAGCAAATAGATATCGGCTTTCCTGTAGACAGCACGTGCCAGACTCACCCTCTGCTTCTGACCTCCGGACAGGTTCAAGCCCTGTGAACAATGTAGGGATTGTAGACACTCTCGCAAAAAATAGTTATGAAATAAATGTTTGGGAGATGGGCAATGGACATACTCTTAGAAGGAAGAGGGTTTCTCAAGGCTGTGGTTTAAACAGTTTAAACAAAACTATAACCCTTGATGGTTCTACGGTTTATTTCTCTGCAGAATCTGCAAATACAGTTTCAAGTACGTAAAAATCACTTCACTATCCAAAGAACCCTTGAGGAACCCTCAGTGATGAGCACGTTTAAAAGCTTTCTTCTGTAAGCACCTTCTCGCCAATCTCAGTGGCGTCTCCTGCTGGTAGGATGTCGAGATCTGGCAGCAGAGCGCATGCCTCCAGGACACGCTGATACCAGGTCTTCTTGTTCTCCCTACCGAACAAGATGTTGTCCTGCAGCGTAGCATTTTGAATCCAGGCTTGTTGGGGGACGTAAGCCACAGATCCCTAAAAAATCATCAAGAGATTGACAGAGTACACATAAATACTCTAAAATATACAAAAATGTAATACATATATATACACAAGATATATATAATGAATAACAATATATTTTTACCTTAATAGAAACACTACCACTTCTTCTCTCCGTCTCTCCGAGCATAGCAGAGAGCAAGGACGACTTTCCGCTGCCAACATGACCAACAACTGCAACCAATGCACCACGAGGAACTCTTACACTGATCCTATAAATATCACACATACATTTATACACTCATCCTAATTACAATAATATAATTAATTACATTCCTAACAGCAATTTACTGATTAATGATTTATCATCAACATCGCAACATTTAACATTTGTAAGGAGGCATCGTTATCAAACTGCTGTGGTAGATGCAGAATAAATCACTTTAGGACAGGCTGGTACTGTGTGGTAAAAGTTACTCCACATTTTTGATTTCGCACAGCATCATGTCCCTGAATGTTTTATTAATTACACGTCCTATCGTCGTCGTACCTTTTCAGACAAGGAGGGCCGTCTTTAGACCAACTAAAAGTCCCGTTCTCAACCACGACACCTTCTTCGTCTGAATAAAAAAAACAAAAAGAAAGACACAGGAGGAAACATTAACAAGAATGCACAATGCACCATCTGGTGTTTCCACAGTAGCAGTTCCCTACACGTGTGCAAGGCGTACATGTACATGTTGCTCTAGCATATGGGAACCATTAAGGTGAGAGCAGAGGTCTGTCTGTGAAAGTAAACTTCCTCTCGCAGCTCAGCTTGTGGAATCAAAGCCTTTGCTTAATTACGCAGTCTAATTAGCATCATCTTCAAAATAGCAGTTTTCACGAGCTGTCTGCAAACGCGCTGACAGTCCGCTGGGCCGAAATGTGTTTGCATTTCACGAAAATAGAAGGCTGTGTTGAAACCACAGTCTAGCATGAGCTGCTGCACTGCCTCTCTAATTGCACACTCTCTCTCTTTCTCTCTCTATCGTTCCCAAACGCAACAGGAAATGGATGTATCCTGCCACACAGCCTTGGAATTGAGCAGCTCTTGACCAATTAACCTTAATCTGTTGCATGTCTGTTTAGAATTTTATCCACCAAACTAAAAGCTTGCTACGCATTATAGCACCTTCATATAAATGTATTATATTGTCCAACTCACCTGACTTAAAAGCTTCTCTGGACACGCTGTCTGGTTTTAACTCTTCTTGGCACAAATATTTCCCTAAGCGCTTGAGCGAGACAACAGCCTGCGACATCAGAAGATACAGAAGATAAATATCTGATATCAAATGTGTAAATTAGTGAATTCAGAGACGTTTACTGGTGGAGATGGTAGTAGTACCTGCATGGTGGTGCTCATGGCAAACGGAAGTTGGCTCAGAGGAGTCTTTAGGATGTTGATAAGTGCCATGGAGACGAAAATCTTCTGAGCATCCAACACATTCTTGTCATCTATGAGCACGTACACGCCAAACATCGCAAAGGCGATCTGAGCATGGAGTGGAAAAATAACAGTTATACTGTATTGTTGCTAAACTTCAGACAAATGGTAGATTCTATGTAAATGTTTATCTCTGCTACACACCAGGAAGGTCGAAGAGTTGAAGGAAGCGATGGAAATGGAATAAAGGATTTGGGACTTCTTCAAGGCTTTGAGCTCTTTTTCCCTGTAACCTAAGACCTGCTCAAGGAAAGCCTTTTCCCAGGCGTAGAACTTCAGGATCTTTATGCCATTCAGAATTTCGTTCATGAGCTTGATTCGACCATCCATGAATTTCATCTGGATCTCCTGCAATTTGGAAAAGTAAATATAGACACTCAGGATGACTGGGGATTACAGTGCTAAAAGAAACGGTGAGTATGCAGTCTGAGTCTTTTTTTAAATATGGTGTCAAAGTCAATGTGATTGATGGTAATGTTGGAAAAAGTTCTGGTCTGTTTAAATATTTAAATGTGAATGGGTTGGTTTTACCACATTCCCTGGTTTTTATACAAGTACAGAATATATCTCAATTATCACAAGCGAACCTGCAGTTATGATGTGATATTTCTAGAAAAATGGGTCAGCCAGTGTCTCGTAACTCAGGATGTCCAGACACAGGCACGGGCCAAGGTTACAACCAAAATTCTACAGCTTCAACTTTGCCCGAGGGCGTGGGCATCTGCTGTCTTCAAAAGGAGGAATAAAATATTGCCATTTGTTGCACTGTAGTTGTCTCCAGTCTAAGTAGATGTAGAGACATCAAAGGAATGAGGTGCTTGAATCCAAGCCACACGCCCACATTCTGCTCTGTGCTCGCTGGGCTATCTGAACCAGCTGTGGACCTTTCACACTGACCCTTTGTCCGGTCCTGGAGTATGGTTTGGAGATGTGAAATTAGTTCAAATAAATGCACGCTTTGCTTTGTTATACACCTGAACACAGCTGGTCTCAAAAGGACAAACGCTGGTACCAAAGCTGTCTGATTTATTATTGTGTTTGGCTTGGTTTTAGCAGATGACAGCTTGAGGCAAAGTGTTTTATTGCTGACCGCGTGATACTAAAGTTACATAATCGTTAAACTAGTTTAAATATTCTGTGGCCGCAGTCATTCCTTTTTTGACATGTTTACCCGAAAGGCTTTCTTTTCTCTTATTTTATTTAATTTGTCTCTGCTACAGCACCTGCAGTTTGCTTCTCTTCTTGGCGATGAATCCGTTCAGAGGGAAGATGAGAAAGACCGTGGTGATGCCAGCCAGAGCAGATGGTCCCAGGTGCTGAAACAGGAATAATGCAAGAAATTAAGATTCATGATTACGAAGAGATATACATACACTGTGAACTGATTACATGTTTGTGGTGAAAAATTAAAACCTGTTAAAGAAACTGACCTGCCAGAGAAAGAAGAGGCAGAGGGCAATCTCGATGGGAGCGAGCCACACGGCGTTGAAGTACACGACAAAATCCATGAGCTTTTGGGTGTCAGCAGAGACCAGATTCACAATCTCTCCTACTGTACACTTCCTCCGTGCTGCGCTGTTTATCACCAGAGACTACACAGGGGCAGACAGACAGAAAACCGATCATTTGGAAAGCCTGATTGTAACCTTAGTATTAATATGCTCCTTCTTATAAATTAGTGTTTTTATACTAAAACTAAATCTATAATGTAATAATAAACAGAAAAATGTGTTTTGAGTCTAATGTAACATAGGTTTTCCTCGATGGGAAAGTCTTCACAATTGAGGGCGGATGGTAGAATGGCAAGCTGCAGTATCTTTATTATTATTATTATTATTATTATTATTATTATTATTTAATTCAAGAGAACACTTCATGATCTCATGTAAGGAATACACTACATTGTGTGGTTTCATTTTCTCCTTTTTTTTTTACCATCAACCACATGGTTAAATCTCAGTCACTTTAATTGTTAACTATGTTTAGGATTTTAATCTTATAGGTAAGGTCTAGTCCAAAATAGTTACTCTACAAATTAGTCCAGTTATTTTCGCTACTACAAACTGCTTTCGCTTCAGCTTAGGTGTAAATTTAGTGCTTGTGTTTACACTGTCTGGCTTTAAGAAAAAAACTCTAATTTAACACTGCCAAAAAAGCTTTTACCTTCCTATAGACGAGACCCATAACTGCCGTCTTGACCCTCATGCCCACTGTGAAGCAGGAGTACATGTACTGGTGGTTAAAAAGGGACTGCATACAGGAGAGGAGGAACATGAGCGTGGCGTAGAAATATCCTTTCCACAGCGGAGCGTCCTCCTCCCTCATAAAGCCCAACAGCAGACTGTGAGGATAAAGACAGGAAGGACACAGGTCAGGGGTTAAACCTTAAGGCAATTCATATACAGTATGCACTGTAGATCTGCTCTAGTTAATGCAAAAGGGGTCCTGGTCATGAATTAAAAACAATATATATAAAAAATATTATATTGTATTATATTATATTATATTATATTATATTATATTATATTATATTATTATAAAGATAATATATATTTAAAAAACTAGTGTACAGTAGGCAAATCTACTTATTATGAAGTTATACATATGATGAATTTTGTGTTGTTTAGGTTTAATTTGATGGAGACCTTCGGGGTTTGTTTGATAACAATACTAAATCTATAATCTCTTTCAGTTTTTAAAATCTTACCAAGTCATGTATTTAGGCTGAATTAAGGCTTTGTGACAGAACAGTACTATTCTACATGAGATTAATGTTAAGAACACAATTTAACGAAATCTGAAATCATATGATATTAAAAGATGCCACAAAAGAGCTTCTCCACCAAGGTTTACGACCCTGACTGAGCCAGATATTAATCTTTAATGTAAATAATTTATGCAACAAAAATTATGCTTAGGATGCTTAGCATGATCAATTGTTGGACAGGATGAATGTTATCTTTGGCATGAGAAAAGCACAGGCCCGGCGACAAAGGTCTGGATTCTATATGAAGAAAGCAATACTCAGTGAAGTGTTTGGTTAATTACTCGGTTCCCAGCAAGAGCTTCACTGAAAGTTGGTTAAGACTTCACTCCACAACACACTTCATTAACAACCGGGCATTCTTAGAAAGTTAGCATTCTTTGCCATCAGCTGGCCCTATATAAATTCCAGACACAATCATTTTAGGTCTTTCGAGCAGAGTAAAAAGGGCAACTTTTACTGCTGTACTTTGCTGGTGGTTGTCTCATACTTCTGGTTGGTTGACTGGCTCTCCTGCCATGGCCGCTTTTTCAACCACAACCTCAGCACTTCCGCTTAAGCTTGACTAGAGCAGACGCGTCTACACCGGGCACAGTGCTGCGGTGACGGGTTCTGACCAGCGTTCAGACTCTTAGCCATAATTGCCCCTCTGTGGGCATAAACAACCCAATCTCTCCCTGGCTAGACTGACACAGAGTGGCCGAGCACCTGCTGCAAACTGTGACTTCCTGTTTTTTGGAGATATTATGAACCGTGCGATGGACCCCGAAAAACAGTTAGAAATGTTCCTTTGAATCACCAGGAGAATATTTACTTTAAAGTTTGTTTATTTTATAAAAAGAACTTTTTTAACTTTATGGTCTTTGAAAAAAAAAAAAACAAAACAAAACAGACTAGGCCAGATTGTGTCTCTTGGTTTTAATGGACGTCCAGTGTGCTTACCTGAGTACTTGTGGAATGGCAAACATGAAAGCATCATGGACCACCAGACACAGGGTTCCAGACAGGAAGTACGGTCCGAAGTTGCGAGCGAGCGTCCGTAAAAGGCAAAAGCCTGAGCTTTGTTCCTTCTGCAGCTTTCTGAGGAGCTGGGCCTGATCTGGCAAGCGAGTTCCCAACACCACACTGCTGCTGAGCTGCTTCTCCTGCCTAGTAATGAAACAAAGATTCATTATACAGGATGCATTAGGATGACAGTTTGAGTTTTAAAAGATGATGCACTCAGGAAACGTCTTTAGTGTACACACAAAGCTCTGCATCTTTAAAGTTCTTAATTAAAAACAGGGTTAGCATAGCTGGAATATGAATCAGCTTTCCGCAGGTCGTAAAACACAAGTGACCTCTCGCATATGAAGCTTCTGTAGAAGATCCACAATACAACGGATCTTCAAAGTAGAAATTAATTAACAAGTAGGCACTTGTGTCAGTGCTGTCTGTGCCATGGTTTCATCTAATTACTGTACATGTGCTGTTCAAATAAATATTTCATTGTTCTAAGCATCTGCCCAAATGTAACTGCCTATATGGATTATAAACTAAGTTCGTACTGCTGCAGTTTGGTGCGCTCTTTGGTCCATTCCTCTTCCAGGTCAGAGAGGATTTTATGTGACGTGTCCTTCTCACGCAGGCACCACAGATCTTCTGCCTGTAGAGGGGTACGGTATCCTTTTACAACCAACCTACAGAAACACAAAAACACGCAAGCACTTACATATGCACAAAGATGCTAAAATGTTTGGCCTCCTTTTACAGTGCAAATTAATGCAATTAATGGATCGTGCACGTCTAGACAAAAAAAAGTAAAGCTCCGTAAACAAAGCAGAAACACAACGAGGAGTGCTGGTGTAGGAAACGCATCAACGTCAGGAGGTGAAGTGATGCAGCCAGATGTGAAGCGATTTTACAGCTACCACACTAAAATTTATTATTTTCCAGTAACAGCATAATTAATCCTCTTGTCCCACAGGACTTTGCTGATGATTTGTATCTTTATGATTTTTTTTTTCATTCATGACCGAAAAACATGAGACATTTCATCCCACTTCTTGTCACGTTTAATATTTTGGGATGCAAGTTAATTCATGTTAGTGCTTGCGTCACAGCAGCTATAAACTCTCTCGCGCTCTCTCTCTCTCTCTCTCTCGCTCAAATTAATAACAGCTTGTCATTTATCAAGAAACTTCTGACTGCCCCAAAGAGACATTGACACTAGAGACTTCTTGCATAAACACTACAATTCTTTATATAAATAATGACACAAGCTTACGAATACTTTTTTTTATCACGCGTTGCAAGCTGTCACAACAGAAAATGATATTTGTAACATCTAAAAAATTAGGACAATTTTGCCTTGCTTACCCGCTGAACCACCAGAAGAGCATCTTGGACAAAAACGATGCATCCTGTACAGGGCACGCGTTCTGAAATCAAAACATATGACCAGGTTTATGAGACGTACTTTTGGCATGCTGTATATTGTACATGCATTAAAGTGTATCAATTCAATTGGTTTGGTGTTATTAAAGCATACAGGTGTTACAGTTTTGCTTTCTTGGAAAGCGAGCAGTGCATGAGCAGGAAAAAAAAAAAAAAGCATCTGGCCGCAGTGCACAGTGAGTAAACAGAAAATCAGTGAAAGTGTCTGTGTGAGTAAGTGAAAGTGTGTGTGTGTTAATATGTGAGACTGGCACGGACCTAGTTACTACACATTTCCACCCACATCTGACCTCAGCTCTGCCTCTATCCCCATCCACCCAAACACACACACACATACACTCACACGTTTCTTCACCGGAGGTCTCACTCAATGGCATGCTGTGAATAACACAGGAAGCGACTGAGCCAGGAGAGGAGTATGGGGTGTGGCACCCATGTCTGAGCTTCAACTTCATTACACACACATACACACACAAAAGCAGGCCACATTTATTGCCCACTATCTCATCATTCTCATCGTTCAGATTCTTGAGGCCACAAGATGTGAAATAGACATAAATATATATTAACAAGGTCTAGATTTTTATGTTTTACATCAAACATCCAGAAAAAAAACATAAATGCGGTGGTCATATAAAATAAAACACACAAAAAAATAAGTAAAGGTGGACTGATGAGACTTGGGTTGCGTGTGCAGCCTTGTAAGTATTTTTCATAGTAAACACCACAAGATTGGGTTCTCTGAGCCGCAGTCTCGAGCTAAAATGGGTAGATATCATTATCAAGGCAGGAGGGCCTCATTCGTCAAGATGACTCACCAGTTTGAACCAAGCTTCAAAACATCTCCTTGAAGCAATCATGAGCTCTCACTAATGACAAGGCATCACTTACGAGGCACATGTCCTCAGCTAGTGGGGTGTGGTATTATATTCCATAAATCTGACTAAATGACATGTTGACTCCCTAAGATTTCGCTCTGCTTACCTGGAGGATGGCTTTGCCTGGAGGAGCCAGGTCTGCGAAACAGCTGAGGAAGAGCTGCGCCAGTTGGAGGGCGAAGTACGAGAAAAATGCCATGTAGTGCACGATATCAGGAGTGAGGCCCTGGAAAAAAAACAAAACAGGGCGTTAAAGAGAGACAAAGAAATTGAGACAGTCCAAGGCTAAGATATTGTACACTTTACTGGCGGCTTCCCATAATTTCTTTCTCGCCCTCTAGCCACAGGCTTCCCAAGGCACATTTTTATGGTCTACAAAGCTATTCAAACAATCAACAATATTTCACCATTTACTTTAAATTCATATATAATTATGAAGCTCTTCACAATATGAGCTCAAAAAAACACATTCCAATTTAGGGCTTGTTGAAAACCAAGAGCAATGCAGAGCTCATTTCTACACTGTTGTATTTTTATTTTTCTTCATTTAGAAGGTGATTGATTTTTTATAGCAAAAAGCTCAGACAGTAAATCTGACTTAGTACAGTTTATATTAATTACCTTGTTTTAATAAGTTATAGTTTGTAAAGTAATAATCCACACGGGGACATGTACCGCAAAAGCTCCACTTTCTGATCTCTTGTGCCAGTATTGTGTAACAGTCTGAGGTACTGTAAATTATCCACCATTGGAAAATCACAGCATGCTCTTTGTCATCTTATTACCTTGAAAAAAAGCCTGGCGAATGAACGAGGGGATGAAAGGTATGTGTTAATTCGTTTCATGGAAGTTCTACAACATTAAACATAACCATAAACGGATAAAAGGTACAACATGATACTCTTTTAGGAATAAAATTAAACTGTAATAGGGGAATTCTGTAATTGTAAAACTCTAAGAGGTATGAAGGCAGCACTGTCGCCTTAGACCTCCAGGGTCAGGGTTTGATCCCCGCCTCAGGTCTGTGTGCATGGAGTTTGCATGTTCTCCCCAAGGCCCCGGGTGGGTTTCCCCTGGGTACTCCAGTATCCTCCCACAGTAAAAAAGACATGAACATTAGGCTAATTGGCGTTGCCAATTGACCCATTGTGTGTGTAAATGACAATTGGGCGTCAAGCTGCAACCCAAGCCCTTAAGTAACTTTCACAGAAATTACAGATATCTCCAGGGTGGGGAATATCCATCTCCCGATGTACCGGATGGCACGTGGACAGACCAAAATGCCAAACAAAAGAGGTATTAAATACTTTTCAGGTATGCTGTTATGGAAAAAAAAACAACTTCAGGATTGTTACTCCAGCGCCGCTTCATCACACCAAAATGTCATTGATTATTATGATTATATTAAAGTGTTTTATTCCCTACTTACACATATGAGGCACACTGTTGAGACTGTAGGCTTGCTCAATAGTGTAATATGATGGGTGTGCTGCTGGTATTAATGAGACAGTAAAGCCTATTTTGAACAGTTAAAGCAAATCATGGTGAAAACCAGAGTCTTTAATGGTTTACTTTATATAAATAAATTACGCATAAAAAGAATAGTAAACACAAGGAGTCACGCTACCATCTGGAATGCATAGATTGGCCTCTGTTTGTGGTCGAGCAGCGCCAAAAAAGCGTGTTATTTACCAACACCATATGCCAGTCATATGCGAATCTAAACACATAGCCAGGAAGAGGTGAACCTGTGCCATGTTGTGTGAGGTCCAGGCTGCACTTTGCACTGGATTTGTGAAACAGCAATCTGAGAGTAAACATCTTGCCCGGGCTGTGAGCGCACCATGCCAACATACGACTATATTCTTCCCCCCACCACAGAACAAAACAGGGTCAGTCTTGGTTTGAGTGGTCACAAAATATAGTTCAGCCTGCCTCTTTTTTCACTCTCGTGCAAGTATAAAGGCAGCTTTTAGCAAGGCAGTAAGAAAAAAGCATAACCAATATAACTTTTTTGTTTTGTTTTTGCAAAACTGCAAGCTCAGGTTTAAAAAAAGCAATCGAAACTTCATTAGGATATTTTCATGGGAATTATGAGATGGAGACCTCATGATAATAATCAAAAGATGCAATTTGACATGGTTACACTCTCAGTATTGCAATATCAAAAAGATTCGCATTGCACTATGTAAAATGCCAGGGCTGATTCTTTAACCGCACATTCCTACACACGAGGCTGGCATTTCAATCATGAAAAGAGAGTCAGCATTTAATCAGATGTATGTTAATACACTCTAAGCAATCACCCCAAATTTCACACCGGTACATTTTATGTACTTGACTTCAGTTCATATATTTCTATGATGAACCATAACAAACAAACAGCTCCGTAAGAATAGCTGGTACAAAAATGCTCCGGTAAAAGTATCTCCGGAATGTATTAAATATAGTGCAAAACTTTGGACACATGCACAGGGTTTTTTTTTTTATGTTGATTGTACATGTGTGCATGTACATTTCGTACCTGGGGGTTTGTATACAAGTGTATGTGATTATATTGTCTTTCTGAGTTTTAGGACAGGGCCGTGAAATGGATGCCCCAGATTGGGGGTGTGTGTCATTTCTCTCACCTGTTCGATGGCCAACTGGATCTTGGCCCTGAGAGGAACGAGAGAACACACCACGCTGAGTAGCCAGTACAGGAACAGCACCACGGAGGAGCGGCAGCCTCGCACTCGCTCCCACTGGATGATACACACCGCTAACACCTGGCAAACATAAAACTGAACTTTACTGACATATTCTGAAGGCTGCGTGGAATTACTGTAAATGTGAGGAAAGCAGAATGACTATGTGCTTTGACGGTAAAAAGAAAATACCAACAAAAAGAACAAAAAAGCCAAACATGACTCATGATCAAAGGTAATAAAAGGACAGTAAGTATAGGTATAAAGTCCAAACACAGACTGGAGTGATTACAAAGTGCAAAATAATATGAGTGAAAGTCAAAAAGTGTAAAAACCTTTAAATGTGCTCAAGTATTTAGAAACATGAAAGGTTATGGTTAAGGTTAGAGTCAGAGGTGGATTTGGATTTGTGACTTTTACCCTAAAATTATTAAATTCATAGTAAATCAATATAAACCTTAGACACATTCTCCACCTCACTTGTTTAAATTTGTATGAGGGCTGTTCAAGTCAAACTGGGACTTGTGATGAAATTTCTGCTAAATAAAGGTGTAAAATTGATTGACGTTTACAGAAGACAATGACGCTGACGAGACTCTTAAGCGCAGGAAAAAAAACATCTGAATGGTGCAACCGTTTTAAAGAAGGCTGTATATCAGAGAATACCGACCCCGGCCAAGGTGGCTTGGAGCCCGCTGAGTCACTTTTGTGAACATTCTATGAGTGGAGCGCCTGATCGTTGAAAATCAATAGATACCTTGTCGCATCTGTCTGTGGGATCCGTACACACAAACATTTACCAACATGAATCATGCACATTACAGGAATTTAGCTGGGAGTTACTGCCACATCCCCCATACAGTCCACATGTTTGGGCCATAAAATGAGTTCATTAAAAGAAGGCCAGCGTTTCACAAGAGGTAGCCTGATCATGGCTCCGGCATACTGAGAAAACTTTCCACCTTGATGGTATTTAAGCACTAGTGAAATGCTCTGATAAGTGCATTAGTGTAGCAGGGGATTATATACAGAAATAAAGGACATATTCAACTCTCATAATTGTGTTCTGTTATTCTGTTATATAATCAAAAATCCCGCTTTGACTTGAACACCCATTGTACAAAGCTTGAAGCTAATTGATTGTGATAGCCCTACAAATACAGAGTCCTCAAAAAATGCAAAAAAAAAAAAAAAAAAAAGTTACAAAGTGCTCAAAGTGGTGGCCATTAGCTTCCAGACAAGTTTTTCTTTTCCTGAAGTAATCTGATGTTTTAAATATGTCAGGAATTAACTTTAGGGCATGCTTATTTAGGAAAACAATAAACTATTATTTGGTGCAGTGTTTTTGTCACCACAATGAATGTGATCATTTCCCTTTAACTTCCTATTTTATACGAGATTTTATTTTATTCTTTTCACAGCACAGCAAGCCTATACTGAAACAAAGGTAAGATAATAGAGTTTGTATTTAATAAGGTAAAAAATATAGGTTTTAGGCCACGTTGTTTAAAACTGTACTTTGTACTGACTAAGGTTTGTGCCTGACCAGTAGTGCCTGGTTTATAATTGGATTTCCCCTGTTTACAACAACAGCTGGTTCATGAAAAACGGCCATAGTAAACCACATGTACTGTATAACAAGGCCGTCGTCGTTTCTGCGCTTTGCCTTTAATTGCCTTTCTATTTGTTGTCCAAAAGTCCTTAACGCTCTCAGACCATTTCAGAAAAAAACACATGCTAACATTATGTTGCTCTAGTCTCATCGCAAACGTCCTGTGGCATTTCAGGGAAATCGTTTTCTTGGTTTTATTTTGTCAGAGCATCTCCTAGGCGGTGGAAAACACTGGATTACGTAAGGCACGTTTAAAATCAGGCTTCATGCTATTCCTAATGATACATCCTCCAAATCTAAACTGCAGGCCTTTCCAAACCAAACCAGTCTCCCAGTCACATAGTAATGAAGTAAAGTGTTTCAGGGGAATCTCTTAATCACTTGGTGTGGCCTGAACCCTTCAAATACATCTCGCTTTATCGTACAAACAGTAAGTGCAAGATCAAAAACATGCTAATGGGTGTTTATGTTTTTGCTCATTGTAGCTGCCTTGTAATGGGGTACATAATGGCCCCTTCTCTGGAGTGTGGGAGGAAGCTAAAGCATTGGTTAAACCTCAGACTCAGTGCCTACCTAGTAATCAGAAAGGGAAAGTGCTGAGTGAGGTTGTTCTGAAATCTGTACTGCTTGGCTTCTGAATAAAGTTGGTGATGCACAGGTCTGCCCATGGGAAGAAGGAAAAGATGAGGCCCACGTAACCACTCAGACTTGGTGGTGCACCAGACCCAGCATTGATGAGTCTGATCTTTGGGTTTTCGTGGGGATTTTTAGGGGATAAGCGCTGTCTGCCACAGAAGACTTAAATAGACATAAATACAACTGCACTGAGTGACTTTAAGACCACTAATGTGAGTGTGCTTGTGTTTTTGCATTTCTATATGGAAATTCATAAAGTAGGAAATCATTGACAGTATATGCATGTTTATTTACGTAGATTTTGTTAACAAGCTAAAAATATAACCATAGCTAATATTAATTAGTAATAACACTAGTTACCGTCTAATGTAAAATAAGTAGATTTTTTTCATATTAAATATCCAGAAATGTTTCTACTTAAGATTAAACCTGATCCTGAGAGGATTTCTGACAAGATCTGATTTATCTTACTGTTAATGCTAGTCAGATGTTTAACATGCTCTAGTCTCACGAGATACGTAAGAAAAGCTTCTTGTAGCACGATTATTAAAACTTTTCTAATCTATACACCACACTACTGAATACACGGCGAAATACACCACACTACTAAATACAC
>JAOTRS010000012.1:6385921-6400889 GCA_028565755.1 Dinotopterus cunningtoni | reverse complement strand
GTCGCAAAGCAGCTTTACACAATCAAAAGAATTATTTAAGTTTGTATGAAATGTGAATGTGTATGAATCAAAATTATAAGATTGTCCCTGATGAGCAAGCCGAGGACGACGGCGACACTGGTAAGGAAAAACTATACTAAATTGGCAATCATCCCAGAATTCTGGCATAGGCTCTGGGTCCACCATGACCTTGACCAGGATAAAGCACTTACTAAAAGTGAGGAAAAGTGGTGTTAACTGTAGTTTCTGTTGCCCAAGGATGGAATGGTGTGCTATCCAGGGTGTGTTCCTGTCTTACACCACCATTGTTCTTGGGATAGACTCCGGATCTATCATGGCGCTTAGTAGGATGTGGTGGGGTACTGGTAGCTCATTGGGTTAAGGCACTGAAGGTTGCCGGTTCAAGACCTAGCTCCACCAAGCTGCCGCTGATGAGCTCTTGAGCAAGGCCTTTAATCCTATCTGCTGCAGGGGTGCTGTAATGTGGTGATTCTATATAATGCAATATGCAGACTATATGAGATTAAGGGATTAAAATCCTAGCTACTAATTGCATGCTGCATTTATAACCAAAGCAGATATCTTCAGGATATGCTTGAATGCATGTTTGTATCAGTGTGCAGACTTTTCAAATTTTAAAGTCCAAGGCTGTGGTTTGGATCGCAAGTCAAAGTTGAGTCATGTTTTTCTTCTTTTCATGACTCAATTCTGAATCAATTCCAAGTCACGTGGCTCTGGGAATTGCCCACATAAACTTGGCTACTGGTTAAAAATAACACTGTACATATGGAACCAAATACACCAATGTCTGTGTACGTCAAGGCAAGACATGTTACGTCTCTCTGCAGTGGGCAGACACATTGACTCACATTAGCCTGGGACTCGTGGTCAGTGCTCCACCACAGATATTTGCTGTCTGACCCGAACCATGAAACATCAGTGAAGAACACATTGTCTCCTTCTACCAGGCACAGTCAGAATGTAAGACAACAAACATACCAAATTTTCCTTGGATAGCCTTCAGACTCAACTATCTGGTTGATAATCTATCATCAACCAAGTCATGTTAAATAAAAGCATCAGGGAAATAAATATACAGTACATAGCTAATAGTGTATATATTGACTTTCCATTAGATTTTGGGATGTCAACGTGGTTCCAGTTCCGGCTCAACCCAAAGCTGTTCAGTGCAGGATACTCGAGCAAACCATATCTTCATGGTGCAGGCTTTGTGCACACTTGCATAGTCATGCTGGAACAGATTTGGGCCTCTTAGGCCCAGTGAACTAAATTCAAGACATTCTGTATATTGGTGTGGTTTCAACTTGGTGGCAGCAGTTTGGTTAAGAACCACATATGGGTGTGATGATCACGTATTTGCATAAAATGTAAATTTGCTGCAATTATACAATATGCCTAACATTTGTAGGTGCAAATAGATTTTTTTTTATTATGACACATCCATTTTTTTTTTTAATCTGAAACGTTCTGTCTGCATATGCATTCACCTGCACTTGGTAGAAGTTTATTACAGCTTAAAATCTTTTAAAATATATCTAGTAGTTTGGGATTAATAATTTAGCACATTCTTCATTGCAGAATTGCTCAAATTTTGACTGAGTTTGACTGGCCAAGAGCAATGTTCAAGTCTAACCACTGATTCTCAATCCTGTTAATTTCAAGATGTTGGTTTTGAAGAGCTCCAGTGAAGTTCTTGTCCTACTGGAAGCTTAATTTCTACTCCAGTCTCAAATTGTGTATCTTGTGTAAACACCCAATACTTCTTCTAAATTCTCCCAAATACTTTTAAAATTCTTAGTCCCTGCTCATGAAAAACTGACACAACATGATGCTACCACCACCATGTTTTGGTAATGATTTTTTTAATGTCATTGAAGTGTTCAGTTAGTGCTTGTTAGAAAGTTCAATTTTGGTCTAATCAGACGAGAAGAAAAAAGAATTACACGTTTGCTAACACTTGAACATGCTTTTCGGCACAATAATATGGCTACTTTTCCTGTTCGTGTCACTTTTCCAATATCTGTGGAGTGTCCTGTGTACAGCTTCTATCATCTGAGCAGGTGATGCTTTAGATCGCTTTGAGAATTCAAAAGAACAGTGGTTATATTTAGGAGAATAGTCCAAGGAGGTGATGGAAATTCATAAGAAACATCTGAGATTGACTTTTTCATTTTTTTCATGTTAGAACATAAACTCAGGTTTGAATCCCAAATAGCCTTGTTCCAGACACCAAGTGGTGCCCTTGATAGAGAGGGATTTGGGATTCAGCCTTGTGTTAGTAAAACTACTTTAACTTTGTAGCTTGCATTAGCAATTAACAGAACAACACAGATGGTTTAGAGGCAATTCAGAATGACTTAGAAGCAGTTGCTAAGGAGACAATTGTTGTTTAAGATGAGATAATATTATCAGATGTGAATGTGCTGGCGGGCAGCTCCTCTCCCCTCTTTCCAGTACTGTGGACCGTACAGACAGTTAGTATAAGTAATGAATGGTTAGAACACCTGTGATATGGAGTGATGCATAGATAAACATCCCTGTGCTGTTATGCTTTATATCATCATTCGCGGAATGCAGCTCATCCTCTCAGATTTCATGTTTGGAACTAAATTACACAATAATGTTGAGCTTTGTGGTTTGCTAATGTTAATGCAGTGAGTAGGGTTATTTAATCAACAAAAATATGTATGAAGTCATTGAATAATTTATTAATCTCAGGTTCTGCCTAAGATTTGGTTATTTTATTCTATCAGCAATTATCATCCATTCATTCATCTTTTATACCACTTATCCTGTATACGGGGTCACGGTGGCCTGTAGCCTATTCCAGGAGGCTTAGGGCACAAAGGGGCACACACACACACACACACTACAGTTTTATTGAGAACGCCAATTAACCTAATCTGCATGTCTTTGGACTTTAGGAGAAAACCTAGGGAACCAGGTACCTGTGTAGCTCCAAGGGAGAACGGGGGAGGTTAAAAGGGAGGATTAAGAAACAAAGGCACCTTACTCCCATCAAATTCACAAAGCACAGTGTTTGCCAAAGAGCTCATCGTTTGCAGCAACATACAGTACGCGTGGAACGCCATGCAAGACGATGTCAGGGTCAAAAGAGAGTGCATTTCTCCGTTTTGCTCACTGTGCACTGATCAGCGAAAACAATCTTTAAACATTGGCATTGTGTCCTGGAATGCAAAAGAAAAATTCGCAGATCTTTAGCAGCTCTGAGTAACAGTTTTTATTTGCTCAGGTTTGAAAGTACTAACACCACTGTTCATGAAGAAGGCTGTCAAAAAACTTCGTCATCTTGCTGTCCTGCAAATTATTTCAAGTTGCAGTACTGGTCAAACAACTGAACATCATACACAACAATACCCTTTTCGTTGAGATACTGTACTCTACGCAAGACAACAGGTCATCAAACGTTTAAAATCATCCAGTGAAAGCACTGAAATTCATTGAAGGGTGTGGTGTCATCCATTTTTCCAAATAATCAATGCACCCTTAGTACACAGACTTAATCTCTGTCACGAATGTGTTGCATTTCTCATCTTGGCCGTTTTTACACACAGTTTCTTCAGAAGTTGCTTTACTTTTAGTGGAAGAAAAATTACACTTTTTCTGTTTGGCAGAATTTGCTTTGTTGACTTCAGGACGCTAAAAACCTCCAAAGCCGACATTTCTTTTCTTCCAATAGCTGCAATTTTCGCTTGAAGCACGGGTATCAACAAATGCAAAAACACAAATAAACTTCTGAGGAACTGTTTTCAAAAAATGATTGATCAATACTAGTGGATGCTCTGAAAGTATGCCTTCAATTCTTGGAATTATTGTGGCGTCCTCTCGATTGCAGAAAATAAGCTGAGCCAGCTGGTGTTTCTGTCGTACAACAACTGCTGATTAACATCAATCAATTGACAGAAATCTTTCCTCCTTCTGTACTATGTCGAATACAATTGTAAAGAACATGGGCTGGACATCTGAGGCCAGCAATGACTTCTTAAGCAACTTTTTCAACTTAAAAAAAAAACACAATTGCTTTCTTTCCTATTGATGCCTCCAAGGTTCACATTGAAAAGTTCTCCAAAGTTCTTCTGCAATCTCAATGCATTTGGACAACAGACTGTATTTCACGAGGGTTTCCATCAGGTACTTCAATATCATTTCAGCTGTTTCATTTGGTCTGCTGTCCAACGCAAGCAATCTAGTCCAATCAGAATACTGAGTGATTATTGAGAATTGTTTCTTTGCACCAACAGTACCGGAATCTTTTGCAATTTTAAAGCAGGTAATGACTTTACTAGGTCTGCAACAATGTGAGGACAAGTGACATTGTTTATAATAGCTTCTGTTTTTGTTCTGGCACATGTACTGTTTTTAGCAGTTTCGGGGTCAGTGAAAAGCTTACGCATTAAACCAGGAGTGCTGTCCATCAACTTATATGACCGATTATGTGTGACTGTATGAAACGCTAACATTGCTTCAGCAGTGTGAGGCTTCATGGATTGAAAAAATGTCATGACTTTCGTAGACGAAGCAGATGTTCATACCATGTTTCACTGGTGATACAACTGATATGTACAAATCACGAACCAAACACTTTGCTTCGTTTTTGGGGCATCCGTCACCAAAGCACCTAGTCTTCGTGTGATCAGAAAACTAGCATTTTTTTTTACAACTGTTACTCTTGTTGCCGGACATATTTGTTTAACAAATAAACATAATACAAAAATGTCGACTTACACGTTGCCATGTTTATATATTAAAAACAGTTATATTAATTATCGTATCTTTACGATTAAAGCATAGAGATGATAGTGTGCAATTGCAGCCAATAATATGGCCAAGTCCAAGTCAGTGACTGATGAAAGGTGGATATTTTCACACATCAGGTCAATGTCTGCAAGATGGACGACACAACATAAAATAGGAGGGCATGTCCTACTTTTGCCGGACGTCTGGTAACCCTAAGAAAACTGGAATACCCAGAGAAAACCCAGTCAAGCAATTGGAGGACATACAAACTGCTAGTTGTAGAAAGAAAATAATAATACAGTAAGATATTTTGGATTTTTTTGTCAATTCGTATTGCATCAGAGCTCCCATAGTAGGCCCTGACAGTTGGGGTACAAATGTTTTTTTTGTGTATGAACAACTCCTAGTATCAAAGTCTGCATCAGGTCTGTCTGTGTTTGCCAGTAATGCGGGGTTAAATTGGGCGCAGGCTTACCAAAACTAACCAGAACAAAAAATGACCAGGCAACATTTTCTGTTGAATTTGTGTGAACCTGTGCTCACTATAGCCTAAGATTCCAATCAGTATTGTATTTAAATAGTATTAGTCAGACCAAGCAGAAAAACCTCTTTGACTGTCTGCCTTCACATTATGACAGTATGCATTGTTAAGTGGTTACACATTCTTGTTTCGGCCACAAGTTTACCGCTCAGCTGTAGAGGCTGCCGGGAAATGCACATGAAGTCGCAGGATCCTCATAGACATTTTATGGAAAACAACATAACAATTAAAGACGGCCACTAACAACTCACCGTTTACGCCAAAACAAGTTAACAGTTACACTTTACTTCAACCTGCCAACTCCACAGTCTGTATCGGGCAGGAAATGAAGGTTAAGGTTTTATAATACATATACATACACATACTTATAGCTTTGTTGTACTATTTTTAATGAAAAGCCTTCGATACACAGCATGCACAGCATTCAAAAAGCAAAACAGCTACACAGCTTGAGCACAAATAACAAATGCTGTCCCGTCCGTGGAAAAAACCTGCACACCTACACCTTGAACTAACAACGTAGGAGTGTGTAATGAAGTGTGTAATGAAGTTTGTAATGGTACACAGTTTTTAAAATCCCCGACACTGCTCTACTTAATTCACCCTCGTAATGATGTTACACAACCACCTTAGTGTCACTGCTGTGCTAAAAATGATCCACCATCCAAAAACGATCCAGTTAGCATTGGTCTTTTGGTCCATTTTCATTAAAACTTGTAAGGGGCAGACTTATAAACTTGTTAATATTAAGAGATTTTAACATAAACAGAATAATATTAAGAGGTTGTGGTGTCACTGAAGGGCAAAAGTCCACTTTAATTTAAAAATGTCAACTTTAAATGAAAAATGGCTTTTTATTTGCCCTGCCCCTAATGGTCACACCATACATTTTATTTTACATCTAATAAAATGTCAACTGTTAAAAAAGTCTCTGCTTTTACGGTCCCTGTGCTAACACACATGACAGTGTTTAGGGACTTAAGGGCTTTATTTTAATCTCAATTTCTAAACCTACATTTTATCAGGAATAACTCCAGTTTTATTGTTTGGTCAAGAGAGATATAGCTCTTCTGTCCTTATCTAAATGTAAGAACAAATAAAACAGTGTATATATACAGTACAGTATATCCACAACTATTTGGACAGCCATACAATTTTTTTTCATTTTTGCCTCCACAGTGGATTTGAAATAAAAGAATCAAGATGTACAGTAACCAAAGTGTAGACTTTCACCTTAAATTCATGGGGTTTATTTAATAATATTGCAATAATTATTTTTAAATTATAGGCCTAGCTATTTTCATAATTTACCTCCATTTTTACAAGCGCAAAAGTAACTGACTGCTCAGCAGGTTCATCGCGAGGTGTTTCCTCAAGATTTCATACTGAATCAAGGAGATAAAGGGTCTAGAGTGTTGAATTTGGTGATATGCAGTCTAAACATGTGCCAGTGCTAATGAAAGAGGACATTGTTAGGCTGAAAAAACAAAACAGGCCTACCAGAGAGATAGCAGAAACTTTAGGAGAGTTCAAATAAAGGGATGCACCGGTGAGATTAGCAAAAGGGTCCCCCAGGCTTTAATGGAAGATAACCAAAGTGGATAATTGCAGAATTCTTTCCTTGGCGAAGAAAAACCTCTTCATAATATTGTACAAATTATTCCATCCATACATTTACTTATCAATCCATTCTCTATACTGCTTTATTAAATTCACGCAATGGTAACAGGAGAAGCAGACATCTTTCTCCAGCAACTTTCTCCAGCTCTTCCTGGGGGATTCCTAACCACTCCCAGGCCAGCCGAGAGATTTAATTCCTTCAGCATGTCCTGGGTCGGCCCTGGGGAATATTCACCCATCTGGCCGTGCCTGGTACACCTTCTGGGGAAGTCGACGAGTGGGAATCCTTACCAGATGTCTGAACCACCTCAACTGGCTCCTCTTGATGTGAAGGAGCAGCGGGTTTACTCTGAGCTCCTTCCAGATTTCACTCTGGAGAAGGTAGGCATATCACTGTCAAAGTCTAGAACTGAAAGAAACCATCACAAATGTAAATAAAGAGGGTTCATGACTAGAAATACACTGTCTGGCCAAAGTCACATTTGGATTAAATAAACAGATACTCAAGACACTTTTACTGAAGTAGCTTCTCATTTCTTAAACAAGCATGTTGAGAGAAATATCACATGGTCATGGAAAGGACGTTAGTTTGTTGGGGAAGGGTCCAATTATTGTCCTGTATCAGGCAAAGTAAACAACAAGGGAGATTGCAGAAATCACTGGAATAAGGTTAAGAACATCTAACATCTAACATGTTATAATAACCTGGAAGGAAAGTGCTGAACTGTCAGCTTTGCACAAGAAATGTGGTAAAAAAAAAAAAAAAAGAAAAAAGAAAAGACTGTGATTAGAGATCACTTAAATGCTTGGTGAAGTTGCATTATAAAAAGAGCCAAAGTCAGAGCTATGTTTAATAGTGAAAGCAAAAGCATCACCACACACACAATGTGATGAGAACTCACAGGATTGAGACTTTCCTGTGTGGACATAAGTAAACCACTTGTTACTGAGACTAATAATAAAAAAGGCTTAAGTTTGCTGGGAAGCATAACGATTGAAGGTTGAACAAATGGAAAAAGGTCATGTGGTCTGATGAGTCCATTTTGAGCCTATTCCAGAGTGATGGGCGTGTCAGGGTAAGAAGGGAAGCGCATGAACGATGCACCCATCATGCATAGTTTATAGTGTCTACTGTACAAGTCTCTGGAGGTAGTGTTATGATCTGGGGTAGACTCAGCATTGTTATGTGGCAATAAAATGAAGTCAGTTGATGACCTGAATGTACTGAATGACCAGGTTATCACATCTATGGAGTTTTTCTTCCCCGACAGCATGGGTACATTCCTGATTTATCTGGCTCATATTAAGAGTGGTTCTGGGAGCACAAGAAATTATTTTCACACATGAATTGGCAACAACAGAGTCCCGATTATTATTATTATTATTATTATTATTATTATTATTATTATTTATACCAGAATGCTGGGAAGAAAGGAATATGAAAAAGAGAAGTAAGGGCTCATGTTCCAAAGTATACCACATAATCCTTTAAAACATGGAGGAAGCAGTGTTTTTTGGCCATGGCAATGTACAGCTGCCATTGGAATCGGCTCGTTGTGTTTATCGATGATGTGACTGCTAAGAGATGTAGCAGGATGAGATCTAAAGTGTATAGAGCTTTACTTTGTACTCAGACTCAGTCAACCACTGCTTTATTACAGATGGATAATGAACCCAAGCATACCAGCAAAGCAACCCAAGAGTTTCTACAGGCTAAGAAATGGAACATTCTTAAAGGGTCGGGTCAGTCACCTGACCTTAACCCAACTGAGCTACTTTTTCCTCAGTGAAGACGAGTCTGAAGGCAGAAATACCTACAAACAAGTAGCAAATGAAGACAGCTGCAGTAAAACTCAACATTTGGTGATACCCAGTTCCAGACTTCAGAATTTGCATCCTAGTATTAAAGATAATTGTTATATTTTAATTCTGCTCATTTGGGCAATTATTTTTCAACCTGTGTAAATGTACTGTATGAACTTTGTTAAACACTTTGAAATAAACAAATAAATACTTATTTTAATTAATAATAATTTGGCACATGAGACTGCTACTGAAACCTATTTCTTCTGCTATAGAAAGGGAAATTTAAGGTCATGAACACAAACATTTCTCATCAAGACCATGTCTATCATAAAGTCCCCTCATCCATTCATCCATCTGGGAACCTCTGTAGTCCAACTAGGGATCGCGGAGGCCAATGGTGACCTTACGAAATAGCCATAAAAATTACCGTTTGCAGTTTGTGACAAGTCATGAGGAACTGCAAACGAGACTGTTTCTCTGATTAATGCTCTCCCGGCCTGTCAGTTTAGGTGGACGGCCATGTCTTGGTAGGTTTGCAGTTGTACCATACTCTTTCCATTTTGAGATGATGGATTGAACAGTGCTCCGTGAGATGTTCAAAGCTTGGGATATTTTTTATAACCTTATCCTGCTTTAAACTTCATCCCTGATCTGTCTGTTGTGTTCCTTGGGCTCCATGATGCTGTTTGTTCATGATGCTGTTTGTTACCAAACCTCTGAGGGCTTCACAGAACAGCTGTATTTATACTGTGATTAAATTACACACAGGTGGACTCTATTTACTAATTAGGTGACTTCTGAAGGTGATTGGTTTCACTAGTTAGGGGTATTAGAGTAAAGAAGCCTGAGTACAAATGCCACATTTTTTAGATTTTTATTTGTAAAAAAAAATTTGAAATCCAGAGGTTAGTCAGCTTTTATAGGTTATGTGATCTCATAGCTTCATTTATGGATTTATGGTTCTTAACAATGCATTCTGTTTTCCATATAATCAAATAAGCAGCCATATTTTTAATATATTTGTTTTATAAACAATTTTCCATAAAGTAACATTGATGATGAATCATCTTACAGGCATTTACAGTATCGCAAGACAGGCACACATGTTTATTATGATATCTCCATTTTTGAAAATTCTTTGATTTACATTGATTTATGATTTGCATAGTTTGATCTGATTATCTGCATGATATAGCGCACCCTCACAAGCATCTTCAGCTTTTGCTGTCCTTTATGCTTTCTTTATCATGCTCTCTTTCTTCTCAATGTACTGGATTAGACTCTTAACCCACTTAGTGTGAGGATTCAGGCAGATCCTTTCTCCACTCATCAAGCCAGCACTAAGAAAAGAAAATATGGAAATTAATATTAACCCAATACTGTTTTTATTCAAGATATAAAATTGCTGTTACTCAAATGCAGAGTTATTCAAACTATGGGGCGAATTGCAGGAGAGGTTCCCAGTGAGATGGACAAAATAAAAAAGAAATATTGATATGATGGTTTCAGACATTTCAACATATAACATCTTTAAATAAATAAATAAATAAATAAATAAATAAGAAAAAAGCATGAATCAGTTTTTTGATTAAACCATAAACATAATAATAATGTTTATTATTAATAAACATGAATTCTTATGAATGAGTTCTTTATTCTCAACTATGCCGTCCTTATTTATTTCCACATAAAAAATAATCAGTTGTTTAGCAGTGAATGTTTGTTTTTTTACAGTATGAGTGTTTTTATCTTGTTCTTGAGGTCTCAATCAAATGTTTGTTTGTTTTTTCCGCATACATTCTCATGATAATTGTATTATACACTTACATGACCTCTGTATTCTTGCAGTGAGAGCCTCTAGGAAAGATTTCTACACTGCGCAGGCTTTGTTGAGGGATTACCCTGGACTCCAGTTTCAAGCACATGCAGTGACTGTTGTAGCCTTTTCCAAGAGGTTGTAGAGCTGAAGGAATACAAATATTTAAAACAGTTTACTAAGAACATTATACATGCAGTGGAATACATGGAAGCAGAAGAGCTGACTTGAACACTATATTGGCTGACACATGAGTTAGACATGGTTTGTGAAACAGCGGGGCGTTTTACAAAATTATAAATTACAATGCATTTTGTGTGCATGTGCAAAACATAGCACGGTGTGTATATAAAACAAAATGGGTCAGACATAATGTCAAAATGTCACAATCATTAGGAAATAACTTATTGTTGAAAGTTGGAAAAAGAAAAAGCAAATGCTAGCATAATTGTTGAGCAAAAATTGTGTTGAGTCAGAATTCAGAATTACTGTCGTTCTTTAGGACTTCCTATTTCCTTCCATTCCAAAACAAGTTGCATCTAAATGTTGGAACACCATTTTTTATGCAGTAATGAATCTGGCCAATGCTAAGGAGTTTTAAGCACATATAGAAATTAGATCAAAATGTGTTCATAGTCAAATATGCAATTCATATTTGTAGATTTTCCAATAAATTTAAACTGTTTCATTTTTGTATGATTTTCATTATCATTCAGACCCTTATTAGTCTAATGTCTAAACCATAAAATTAAATTAAATGATTTATAGCGGAGTTACTTACCCCTAGTGAGGAAAAGGCTGCTTGATATTAAAGCCAAGAGGAGAAAAAACCTCATATTGAAGTCTAGAGTTAGCTTCAGTTCCAAAACACTTTAAACAATTATGCTGTCTGTTCCTAAATACTCTGAGTTAAACCTTATATTAACATCAAACATGTGATCATTTCAATGGTAATTTTCTACTTCCCTTTGCACTCTGTATGACCATGTATGTACAGTAGCTCATGTGTAAACAGGTCTGTGGTTTTACTTTGGACATTCACATGTTCATCAGCTGCAGGTCTTATGCCTGTCTACTGTATCTCGTGCTGTGTATGGGGTGTCTGAGTTTAAAAAGTCCCTTAGTGAACCTGCAATTCAGCTGAGCAAACACTTCTGAATAGTGGTGTAAATGTCACAATACTGTAGGTCCCAGCATAAGAATAAAATTTGAGCCCTACTTACTGCCTTTGTACGTGAAGTATGTGCATGGTCATACTCCCAAACCTTTAATACTGTATTTCCCTGTCAGTAACCTTGTTAACTGGTTATGGCCAGTAGTACTGTCTATATCTACTTAGCACCTAACAATATTTAATCAATGCAGAAAATAAGCATGGGGACGCAAATAATGATGTTTGCATTCATTGCACGGCTGTTTTAGTTCAAAGAGCTAAAGCCATGACCCAAAAGAGCGAAGCCAGTAAGATTACATACTGTACTTGATGCCCATTTATCTAATCTAATTACTCTATCTCTTTCCTCTCTTTTAACATTTGGGCTCCATGTTTATATTTATACTTAACAGGAAATAAGATACTTTAGCTTATAAGCTGGATATTGGTGCGCTACTGGAAATAAATAAATTGAAACTTAAACACGATTGTTACAAAACCAGGAATACTATGGGTTACTTTTTAAAGACTCTAAAACATACATACAGTAGTACCAGTCAAAAGTTTGGACACACCTTGTAATTTCATGGTCTTTCCTGAGTTTCCTGACTTCTTTAAAAAGTCAGTGGGGCTGTGGTGGCAAAATCAGTGAAGGCTCTGGCTTACTGACCGTAAGGGCAGGGGTACAATCCCCAGCACTGCCAAGCTGCCATTAGGACACCACAGTGACTGGGCCCTGAGCAGGGCATCTCTTCACACGAGATTTTGCTGCATAGCTCATACACACTTGCACATATGCATAAGAAACATATTTTAATCTTATTAATTTGGACAACTTTTGCTATTGGGCTCTACTCAACAAGAAGTCAGTTATTTTGGGTTGTTTGTAAAAGGCACCCAGTGGATTTATACGATCACCACCAAAATTTAAGCTCAAGACATCGAGGATGCAAAATTGCAAAGGTTTTTTAAAAATTTTTTTATCTCAAACGGTTCAGCTGTGACAATGCCTTAAACTTATCCTTAAAAAATGGCTAATACCTTCCTGAGTGACATCAAATTGAGTGACATCATAATGTGATGCTTTTTTTCCAGCATTCTGGGATTTTTGAAGTTCTTA
Organism: Dinotopterus cunningtoni; assembly: GCA_028565755.1. Taxonomy (NCBI): domain Eukaryota; kingdom Metazoa; phylum Chordata; class Actinopteri; order Siluriformes; family Clariidae; genus Dinotopterus; species Dinotopterus cunningtoni. The sequence continues at coordinate 6,388,054 of JAOTRS010000012.1, read as the reverse complement.
ACATGGTCAAAAAGCACATTTTGGTTGGGTCCGCCCAGGTGGTGATGGGTGCTTGGACCCGATCATTGTTGCTTTGCAACTAGCCTATATTTTTTTACTTCTGTTAGTTTGTGTAGGAACTTTGTAGGAACTTTGTTAAACACCTTATATTATAGTAAGATCACAATCTTGATTGCTTCATGTCAAATCCATTGGGGTGGTGTACAGAGGCAACAAAATGAAAGAAAGAAATTTGTGTCACTGTCCAAATAGTCTTGGACCTGAAATAAGATGCATAGCATAAGCTCATAATATTTTAAGAAAAAAAGTTGCACAAAAACTACTTTACAAAGTGGTATCAAAAAAACGTTTTGCGATTAGCTCTGTTTACAAGAAAGTCCTTTATTTATCTAAATATACTTACATACAATACTTTGCTCCCAGCATTCTTGCCACTTCTGGAATATGTGCTGGAGGTAATTTTTCGAAGAGTGTCAAGCAACTTCTGCAATTCACGCTGGATCTCCACAATGATGTCAAAATGATGATCTTTGAGCTGAATTGTCATCTTCGGGAAGAGAAGCTAAAATTTGGCGAGTAGGGAGGGTACAGAAGCGATATCATGTTGAAACTGATGTGTGAGGAGAGCTTGGTGACAAGATGCACTGTTGTCATGGAGGATTCAGTTTTTTGCAGGTCACAGATCTTTCGTCGTCTTGTGATGTTCTTCTGCTCTTGAAGCATGGGTGACATTCAAAACACCTCAAACAACTTATTGCCTCATCGCCATAAACTTGCTGAATCATGTCTTATGTTTCTGTGGCAGATTTGTCCAGTTTCATGTAGAATTTCATGTTTTCTCTTGCTGTCCATGATGAAATACACACATGGTAACGAATATGGTCGGAATAACACCAGTTGCACATGTCTTTTGGCACACTGACTTTTGAATTATGTTGGTGCTGCCTGTGACTGTGCATGCAGCCTTGTGCTGCCATCTGTTAGCATTTTACAAAACTAGTCTCACAACTTTTTGAATAATATCTATCTATCTATCTATCTATCTATCTATCTATCTATCTATCTATCTATCTATCTAATAACATTTGTTTTCTGGTCTCATGCTGTTTTTACCTACTACTTTCTTTACTGTAGTCATTGTCCGGTAACAGTAATAAGCCTGAATGAGGTAAATATTACTGCAGATTTTTAAAATATAAATAAATAAAACGAAGGTTTTATTTGTACATTGGTCAGAACTCAGTCTTTCAATGATATCATTACCTTTCATACATTGGAGGACCTGCAACTAGTCTCAGAAAATGTTATGTCTGTATGTTTGTCTGTCTGTCCAGCCAGATTTTGTCATAGCATTGCACAAAACTAGCTGGACAGAATGTAATGAAACTTTGTCAGTTCTGAGGTTAAACTTAAATGAAACCTGCAGTTAACCCTGAATTAAATAAAAATGTTGAGTAGAACAGAAGTTATAAGCAGTTATGTGCCAGCTTATAAACTGTACAAAGTTTTCATAGCCTACTGCACATGCATCAAACTGTAGGGCCAAATATTTATTCAGATATAAACTGAATATTTTTACTAATATTAGTTCATATTTTCACTTTGGCTGAAATAACAATGCTGAAGTGGTATAAGTCAATTTTAATGAGCTGGACAAAACTAATTCTTTATCCGATCTACTTTTCCGATTTCTCATCGGTGATTACCGAACAGGGAGTGTATTTGTCTGACGATGAAAGTAGTACAACTTGGCATAAACTTTTTTGAATTTTTTTTTTGTATTAATAAGTTAGACAGAGAGTTTTGCCATACAGAAAGACAGGCAATACATGTATGTGGGCTTTAACCTGAAATAATAATATCACTGATCACATTTAAGCTGATCAACTTATTTTTAGCTTTAACCTTTTAACTATTTCTAAAAATAATTTTCCCTTCATATAATATTGTTCATTTTCTGCTCTTATGCTTTTTTTTTACCTACTGCTTTCTTTACCATAGTCATTATCCAATAACAGTAATAAAAAACCTGAATAAGATTATACATTACTGCAGGCTTTAAATATACTGAACAAAAATATAAACGCAACACTTTTGTTTTTGCTCCCATTTTTTATGAGATGAACTCAAAGA
>JAOTRS010000012.1:6256882-6282705 GCA_028565755.1 Dinotopterus cunningtoni | reverse complement strand
AACGATATTAATACCATAATGTGTCGACCCCTGAAATTGTGAAAGAACGCAAATTTTCTCAAAAAAAAAAAAAAAAAAAAAAAAAAAAAGGCATTTTTAAAAAATTTTTTGTTTATATTTAATGGCAAAAAAAGTTTAGAGAATTCTTATAATTATAGCTTATAATCTTATATGAAATAATACATAGGGTGTTCAAGTCAAACTGGGACTTGTGATGGCCTTTCTCATGAAATATGAGAAATAAGAGTACAAAAGACTCTAAGTACAGTACGGTGATGAGACTCAGTAAAACATTTGAACTTTTTAAAGGAGGCCGTACGTCTGTGAACGTCGATTCCAGCCGAGGTGAGCGTTAAGTGAGTGGAACGCCTGGTTCGAAAAGGAGCTCTAATGCTGGAGTTATTGCCAGATCCCCCAGTACAGTCCTGAACTCGCTCCAAGCCATTTCCACATTAAAGAAGTTCCTAGGAGGCCAGCGGTTCAAATGTGAAGCAGGTGTACTGAGAGGACTAGACCTAGTGAAACACTGGGATAAGTGCATTAGTGTAGCAGGGGATTATATAGAGAAATAAAGGGAGCTTTTACTCTCATAACTGTATTCTGTTATTCTCCTCAATCAAAAGTCCTGGTTTGACTCGAACACCTTGTCATAAGTCCTAATTACGGGATGAAGATCTCATAGTTTATGTGACCCGGTCTCCATCTCATAACTATGTAATCCTGACTTACTACCCCATATTTACGAGATCTGTGTCTCATAATAAGAGATCAGTGAGCTATAATCACAAGAATCCCATGATGATCAGTTTGTAATTAATGCTTGTAAAGTTTCCTAAAGATCAGCGTTAATCATTTGAATGTGGAATTACATTTCTAAATACCTCATGCTTCCCCTAAATAAGTTGTGTTGTTACGAAGTCCAATCCGTTTACATCACCGATCCGTCAGCTCGCTTCCAGTAACAGTTGGATCAGTATCAGATGCTTCCTCACCCCCTGAGAGTGGCCTGCATACGTATTCACCCCCTTCCAAAATTAGTTGCTGTGCATCCTAAACCTGGAATGTACAGTATTTAATTGGAGTTTGTCATGATCGTAGCCTGTGATAGTGGTTTGGATGTGGCAGACTGAAAATGGTGGAAAATGTTGTGATTGCGTAAGTATTCGCTCCAAATGCTGAAAAAACCCCCCACTAAATAAGTTAAGACACATGTGTGTGCAGTCTAAAATAAATAAATAAATAATAAATTAACCCTTTTTTCATTGTAATGTTTTTTTTATCTAATCTAATTTAATTTCTACACCTCGTTGCTTGTATGTTGTTGGATAATTGATGAACATTACAATTTCTTTTTGAGTTAGAGAAAGTACTCTATCTATCTATCTATCTATCTATCTATCTATCTATCTATCTATCTATCTACCTGTATATAATCATATAAGCCATCAGAAGTGGCATGATTCGTTAAATGGTGCACTTAATATGTCATGTGATCACAGTGTTAAATACACTAGAGTTTGTTTGAGAACGTAACTAAAGAAACTAAAAAAAAAAACATATTCTGGAAAAACATGCCAAAATCTGAACATTGTGAAACTCAGCTGCTAATTTGTTATTAATAAATGGGACGAACACAATATCCACCAAAAAGCTGTGAGTCTGTAAATAGGGGACAGAAGCAGTCATGTGTGCAAAACTTTATACATGCAATATGCAAAAAGTTTCACCGAGCCATGCACTACTGAGCTTTTTTCTTTTTTTCTTTTTTCTTTTTAAATTAACAATAAACCTTTTAAAAGCAAAAGTCTGTGGCCTAACGTGAAGGTCACTTCATGGTCAGCTGGTACTGCTAGGGCTAAGAGAAGGTAAACTGTAAGGTCTCTTCTTTGCCATTTATTTGAGATTTTTGTTTGTAAGAAATGGCTTTACATGGTGGATTATTTCGATGGTTGAACTAAATATGTACAAAGAATGATATGAAGAAAAGAAGAGCAAGACCGGGGCTGTTTTCTTTTTAGCCCCGACTGTAGATTCATAAGGCTTTTTTTTTTGTTTGCTTGTTTGATTTAAATAATATTAAAATCAAGATCTCTATTTGTCTGTCTAATAGTTTATTCCACATCATACTTATTATGTCACATACTGTACGAGATCTAGTGATATAAAGCATCGAGTTATTGATAGATATTAGATATGTGCTTATGTAATATGAGGACCCGTCATCATCTTTTGTAGATTTGTTAAATAAGATATCCAGGTGATGTTTACTCAGATCAGTAATCTGATTTACTTTAAAATAATAATAAGATTAGATTGTGTGTGCATGTTGTGTCGTCCAGCAGCTCAGACGGCATGTGTTTAGACGTCTCATATGCAGTTGCCTGTCTCTGTCAGGACTAATCCCCCCCCCGTGTGTGTGTGTGTGTGTGTGTGTGTGTGTGTGTGTGTGTGTGTGCATTTGTGCCTGTATATATGCTTTTCTTGAATAACAAGGATGCTTTAAAGTCTCTCAAACTATTTGTGTGTGTGTGTGTGTGTGTGTGTGTGTGTGTGTGTGTTGTAGGTCTAGGTCCAGGTCAGTGCTCTCCTGACGAGACAAGACTGGTAAAGGATCTGTTTAAGGGCTATAACAAGGTGGTCCGGCCCGTCAGCCATTTCAGGGACGCAGTAGTGGTGACTGTCGGGCTGCAGCTCATCCAGCTCATCAATGTGGTAACTCTCTTATTCAGAACATTTCAGCAATTATTCTACACAAATCCATCAAGCAGAAACACAGTTCCTTGTATATGAGTGGAGTGTTTTTTTTTTGTTTTTTTTATCTCTTGGTATATGCCGATTGTACGAGGGGCGTTCAATCCAAACCGGGACTTTTAATTGCCTGAAATATCAGAAAGCAGTTACAAGAGAAATATTTCTCTATATAATTCCTGGCTGCACTCCTCCCAGAGTTTCACGAGTGCTTGGACACCATCAAGGCAGAAAGTGTTCTTGGTACGCCGGAGCCATGATCAGGCTGCCTACTTCATGTCTGAAGCGCTGGTCTCCCAGGAACTCCCTCAATGTGGAAATGGCATGGATTGAGGTCAGGCCTGTACGGGGGATGTGGCAACAACTTCTGTAATGTTCAAGTGGTGCTGGTGAAAGATTGTGTGTACAGTTCACACAGACGGATGCGTCTCTTCCGCAATTTGGCGACTAAGTTATCCGTCGGCTAAGAGTCTCAAAATACTTGAGGTTTTCTGTAAACAGCAATCGCCTGTTTTACGCCTTCCTTCACCAGAACGTTCATCATAAGTCCCTGTTTGACCTGAACGCCCCTCATATATTATACAGATACACATTCATTTTACAAATCGAAGCATTCCAAGTGATTAGATGTGAAACTTGGGTCTATCCTGGAACAATACAGATTTACACCATATACAGTATAAAACTAAAATCTAGGCTGTGCATCCTATTTTTTTCTAGTTTATTATTTGCCATGGTTTCATATTTCATATCTATTTACACCATTTATCTCACTGATTGTCGTCACAGCGGCCTTTCTATTACACATACAGTAAGATGTTATTTTTCCAAAAATACCTGGTTGCATTCTTGAGTAATTACATGCATCATATCAGGCTTTCCTCTGATCTCTCTCTCTCTCTCTCTCTCTTTTCTCTCTTCCTGTGTCTTTGATCTCACACACACATTCACTCTCTCTTTCTCTTTCTTCACCCACAGGATGAAGTTAATCAGATCGTCACCACTAACGTGCGTGTCAAGCAGGTCTGTGTCTCTTTCCATGTCCTGCTTAAAGGAACACTGTAGGACATGCGTCCTTGCCCATCTCTTATCACACACTCATGACATTAACCAAGTTAAGCTGTTACTTTAAAGGGTTAGATGTTTTTCTTCAAGTAGTATCAAGTCAAAAGCCATGTCATTACCGCAGACAGATGAGAGATAACTAACCGAGTAAACAGTTTGCTTCTCAGAAGCAGGACAATATCAAAGCCAAGGCAGATCACTGATTTATTTATAATAATGCGGTCGGTCTGATCTGTTCGGGTTTCCGTAGTAACAGCTCATTTATAGGGAATTGTATAAATGACAGGCTCATTTATATGTTTATTTGTGGAAGGAGTCTCCAGTGTCAGTAGCTCTGTAGCAGAGTTAGAGCTGTAAGCTTAACCACAGAGAAGTTGATGCTTCGTAGTCTGATTTTTTTTTTCCATTTTCTTTTTGCATAAATAAAAGTTCTTCTACATTTTATCAAAAGGAAAATTATTTTATGGTACCGTGTTTTAAATAACAGTAATGTAATATGATTACACTCAAGTACGAACATGTAATCTTTCTAAATACCTTTTCTATTAACCTACAGTACTTTGCATAAGTCTTGACCCCCCCTCCAATTTTTCATATTTTGCTTCCAAGGTTCCGGACTTTTTTGTATTTCTGAAGTAGACTTGAGGAAAAGTTTTCCAGGCTACCTGAAGGACTTTTTTTGTCTCTAATGTTCCAGTCCAGTCCCTGTACCAGTCTCAGAGAAATGTTTTTGGTTTGTTAAGCCACACAGTGACCTATGAATTATTCAAGCACCTAAAAAAGCATCCAACTTGAGGCGTGAACCCGTGAGGACCCCGGCCGGTGATTAGTATACCGCTGATGCTGAATGCTGGGTGGGTGGAACAGACAAGAGGGGAAATGAGGTCGCTGCAGAGGTTGTTACATAAACAAACACTTTTTTTTAAATTGTGTCTTTAGGCACTTCGTAGCTTGTCGTAGTAAAATATTTGTTCCAATTTTTTAAAAATGTATTCTGAACACTTAATATGAAATTGGGAAGAAATTGGGTGGTGGGGGGGTTCAAGACTTTTGCACAGTACTGTACATTTTGTCATATTTGCTTTCCATTTTTGGAGGCTGTTGTATTTGAAAAGAAGTAGTAGAAATAAATCCGAAAAATGAATTCATCTGTAAGTAAAAGATTCAAATCTAATTGTGATTAATCGCGTAACATTAATCTTTTTTTTTTCCTTTTTTACTCAGCAATGGAAGGATGTCAATCTTATTTGGAATCCAGACGACTACGGAGGAATCAGGAAGATTCGAATTCCCTCCAGGGACATCTGGAAACCAGATTTAGTGCTCTACAACAAGTACGCTCACAATCTGTACACTCTCAAAGAGGACGTGTTGAAAAAGTTCTGTGTGTCACTCTGGAGAAATGATGAATAATTATATACTGTATTTTAATATTGAGACTGCATGATGGGTATTGCGACATTGTTCCCATTTAAGACGTATCTGTTTCTCCAGTATTTGGGCTAATCTCCCCTCCCAAAAGTGTTTGACTGATGGCACTCTTAGTTAGTAACCTAGTGACCCAGTGTAATGATCTATCCTATGATGAGAACTGCAGAGCACTTTTGTAAGTCGCTCTGGATAAGAGCGTCTACCAACTGTCCCCTCAACCTTGATTGAACCAATCGCCATAGCATATTAAGGAATGGTTTTTACTTACCCCTTTATTTTTATGATTGTGTGTGTTGCAGTGCTAATGGAAACTTCGCCATCGTGCACGAGACGAAGGTCATGCTGGAACACACCGGGCAGATCACGTGGAATCCTCCAGCCATCTTTAAGAGCTACTGTGAGATCGTCGTCGTTTACTTTCCTTTCGACCTGCAGAATTGCAGCATGAAGCTCGGCATTTGGACCTACGAAGGCCACCTGGTTGTCATTAACCCGGTACACACACGCAAACACACACACACATACACAGCTAAATTTAAACATGTCAAAAATTCTCCCTTTTAAGAAATCCACTTAAGACAAGTGTCATGACGCACCGAGGTCAGGGACGTGAAGGGACTTTAGACTGAAAAGTAATGCTGTCTAATCATTAACAGTTTGATTATTTTTTGATATATTTATTTTTTTAATGTGTGTGTGTATGTAGGACAGCGACCGTCCGGACCTCAGTAACTTCATGGAGAGCGGCGAGTGGGTGATGAAGGACTACCGGAGCTGGAAGCACTGGGTTTACTACGCCTGCTGCCCGAATAGACCATACCTGGACATCACCTATCACTTCCTGATGCTCAGACTGCCGCTGTACTTCATCGTCAACGTCATCATCCCCTGCATGCTCTTCTCCTTCCTCACCGGTCTCGTCTTCTACCTGCCCACCGACTCTGGTAACTCCGGATTCTGGTGATGCCGTGTGAATGAATCTGACCTCTCAGTTCAGCTCGTATTCAATTCTGTGTGTGTGTGTGTGTGTGTGTGTGTGTGTGTGTGTGTAGGTGAGAAGATGACCCTGAGCATCTCTGTCCTGCTGTCTCTGACCGTCTTCCTCCTGGTGATCGTCGAGCTGATCCCGTCCACCTCCAGCGCCGTGCCGCTCATCGGCAAATACATGCTCTTCACCATGATCCTCGTCATCACCTCCATCATCATCACTGTCATTGTCATCAACACGCACCACCGCTCTCCCAGCACACACACCATGCCTCCTTGGGTCCGCAAGGTATTATACTGCAGAGGGCAGTGTCATTCAGACTGAGGTCCAGTGAAATTAATAAAACTCCGGGTTTTTTTTGTGATGCTAAATCATCTTACTTTTTTTTTTTTTTTTTTTTTTTTTTTAATTACCCCTGATTTTCTTCCTAATTTAGTCATGTCCAATTCCTCCCCTTCACGAGGGGGCTCCACATTAGGGCTATTATTACCATTCAGTCGGGAGGGTCGAAGACTATAACGTGAACCACGAACCACGTGACGCCAGCCGACCACATCTTTTTCAAACTGGGGGCGGAGTAACACACTCGGAGGACAGCGCTATCCGCTCCTTCTGCTTGCGCGAGCTCACAGACGCCACTGATTGGCTGTAGAGCCCTGATTAATGTGGGAGCACGAAATACCTCTCATCCCTCCCCTCGGCCAATCAGCTCTATCAATCTATCGCACGGCACACACAGACACACTCACACACTACGGGCAATTTGAGAAAGACAATTTGCCTAACCTGCATGTCTTTGGACTGTGGGAGGAAACCAGAGTACCTGGAGGAAACCCACCAAGCACGGGGAGAACATACAAACTCCATGCACACAGAGACCCTGAAGTGGGAATCGAACCCAGAATCTGGAGGTGCAAGGCGACAGTGCTAGCCACTGAGCCAACATGCTGCCCACAATTCGATATTGTTTTTTTCTAAACAAACTTACTGTAGCAAATACTTCACTCTTACCACGCAGGATGCTGTGCTGCCTACCAATGGGGATAATTTAGAGTGCGCAACCTGTATGATTATAGATGCAACATATTGCCACCTCAAATGCAAACATATAGAAATTAAAATTAATTTTAAAAAGTATGAATTGCCATACGAAAAGAAACGATATATCACTGAATATATATATTTCAAAAAATGTGATTTTTTTTATATTATGAATTTTATATTATCCTTGGGTCCGCAAGGTATTATACTGCAGAGGGCAGTGTCACTCAGACTGAGGTCCAGTGAAATTAATAAAACTCGTTTTTTTTTGTTATGCTAAATCATCTTACTTTTTTTCTTTTTTTAATTTTCCCCCAATTTTCTTCCTAATTTAGTCATGTCGAATTCCTCCCCGTCACGAGGGGGCTCCACATTAAGGCTATTACTACCATTCAGTCGGGAGGGTCGAAGACTATCACTATATCACCGCATCTTTTCAAACTGCTCGCTCACGCACCGTTATGGGCGGTGTAACATAAAGCACTTTGAGTTAAAAAAAATTGATTTTTTTTTTATATTATGAAGATACTAGAAAATGTGTAATCTGTGTAAAAAAGCACATTTATTACGTTTGAGAAACGTGACCATGGATTTATATGTTAATGCTAGCTTCATTATATACACACGGACAAAAAAAAACTGCACACATGCATATCCCCTACGAAGTCTGGGTCCAGCAGCACCGGAAAATTCAGACGATGTTGACACAGACGTAGAGTTAACTTTGGCCCACAATACGGCCTGCTCGGACTCCAGCTGCAGCCAGATGTTGAATAGTCTGATGGCCTAAAACCTGGAAGCAGCAGCAGCAGCAGCAGTAGTGGCAGCATTTTGTGTACCTTTTCTCAGGCGATGTGATCGAATTAGTGATCTGTCTTGTCTTGTCTAGTCTTGGCGTTGTCACTCTTGGCCTTCCATACAGTCTGGTGATGCGTGCAGATGCGTGTCAGCTGGATATACCACATGGCAAATTTTTCAAAAAAATGCACCCCGGCCATTAAGAATAGGTCTACAGCTGAGCATCATGGTAATTTTACCCAACCCGTGATCTTTCAGTAACAAGGCAAACAAAATTACATATTAGAATTTGGGTTTCCGTAACTGTACGGATTTCTGTTTACATTTTTAAAGTGCAATGTTTCTTTTTTGTCCATGACTATACCGTGGAATGCAGTGGAGGCTGGTGCAAAAAAATTTGGGGCGGGCGCAAATAAAATTTTTATTAAACTTTAAATAATCGCCTGTAAATAGTCATTTATCAGGTGATTAAACATCATTACTACTAGGATAAAATAAAGGCATGACTCACATCACATCCAGTCATTCAGTTCCGCTTGCCATAAGAAGTTCTGGAAAAGCACAGAGTGTAAGCTCGGCCGCGATCACTTAATTGCTGCTTAATTAGAAGATCAGGTCGATCTGGTCCAAGCTTTTCAACTGTTTTTCTTTCTTCGTCCGATCGCCTTGCGAAGGGGTATTTTAGCAAAGAAATTACAGAATTTCCTCTCATATTTATCTGGCTTCCACATCAATCACTATTCAATACATTAACTAACAATCTGCTGACCTTTAATAAGACCCGTTGAGAATGGTCCAATCACATGAGCCCAAATATTAAAAAAATCAACAATATGATTTGCTAAGAACAAAAGTAGGAGGGTTCGGGGCGCACAGTGCTGCACCCCAAGGATGATTAGAAAAAATCCAATTAGAGCTCAGCCTCAAATCACATGCTTTTCAAAAATGTACCTGCCTACATAGACACTCGTTTGTCCGGCGCCCTGCGTACACGAACACAGATGAACGTAATACAGTTTAGATTCTTTTTTATTGTAAATAAATTATATCAAGTAATACAGCAGAATTTTATTATTATTAAAATAAATAATTATTATGTTAAATAATTACATGTTAAAGTAGCATTCTTCTCTGCCTAACTTTAAAGGGGTGGCGCCCCAGTGCCCCTTATTGACCGGCCGCCTCTGGTGGAATGTCATTTAGAGGATCTGATTTGTGTTACTGCAGTTAGTAGCATGGACTTACCATGGTAGGTCATAAGAGAGGAGAAAGGGAGTGACACCAATATTCTTGAACGAATCGATATTTTTGCTACAGTATATACAGTAGATGATGAAATCACTTTATTCCAGAGTTTTTTGTTTTTCTTCCTGCCGCAGATCTTCATCGACACCATTCCAAACTTCATGTTCTTCTCCTCCATGAAGCGGCCGTCTCAGGAGCGGAAAGGCAAACGGCCTTTGCAAGTCGACTTCGACATCTCGGACATCTCTGGAAAACCGGTGCCTATGTCCGTCACATTCCAGTCACCCATCATCAAAAACCCAGACGTTCAGGGCGCCATTGACGGTGTCAAGTACATCGCTGATACCATGAGGAGTGATGAAGAGTCCAACCACGTAAGAGCGATCTTTCTGTTCCTCATTCGCTCTCTTCTTTATTTTTTTTATTTTATACATGTTGCAATAACTTTCTTTCTCTTCTTCTTCTCCTTTTTTTGTTGCCCCCCCCCACCCCCGCACAGATTTTAGACTTGCCCAAATTTCAACCTTAATGGAATTTCCCGTGTTCCAAACCACATTAAAATCTTCCTCTCCTCTGTAGCTCTTCCTCTTTTGACGCTCTCTTATGCGGTCCTTCTCTCCTCAGGCTGCTGCGGAGTGGAAATTTGTGGCCATGGTGCTGGATCACATTCTGCTCTGCGTCTTCATGGCTGTGTGTATCGTTGGCACGGTCGGAGTCTTCGCCGGACGCCTCATCGAGCTCAACATGCTGTGAGAAGGAAACTGACTTGAGGCCTGAAGTGAAGCCAGGGGCTGGAGTTTAGCACCGGCTCCCCGTCATACAGCGGTGTGCTGGGCCACACGGGCACCGAGGTCTGCTCGGATTGGATGCTAAAGGCACGTTAAGTTTGGTTTACTGACAAAAGCTCAGATAATAATGATAATAATAATAATAATTTTCTTGAACTGAAACATATTTCAAGGAAAAATCCACCCTGAACGCTGCCAATCTTGTTTTATATAAATTGTCATGATCTCTAAGTGCGTCCACACTTTTCATCTGTAATGGCAACCTTGAGAAACGTTGTGTTTTTTAGTTTAAACGTCTTTCCTTGCTTCATTTTTAATTTGCACTTGTACACGATGCAGCAGCCCTACACCTCTCACCGCTCCTTACACTCGTCATCTCATACAGTACCGGTCTAAAGTTTGGACACACCTTCTATTTTTTTTGTTCTGTTACTTAATACTAGAGATTTCAAATCTATGAAATAACACATGGGGAATTATTTAAACCCATCAAGCTCCATGATGAACCATCTCTCATGAAGACCTTCCCAGGAAAGCAAGACCAAAACTTACCTCTGCTGCAGAGGAGAAGTTCATTCAGTTACCAGCCTCAGAAATCACCAATTAACAAACAGCACCTCATTAAAGCCATTATGAAGGATTTACAGAGCATAAGTACATAAATCTCAATATCAACTGTTCAAAGGAGATTATTGTACATTTTGGAGAAAATGCCTTCAGTATTGTTTTACAGTGTAGAAAGAAATAAAAAAATCAGGAAAGACCATGGAGTTAAAAGGGGTGTACAAACTTTTGAGCGGTAGCAAAGACCACAAATTCACCTTATATACAGTTGCATTATATTAATGAACTTTCACTCCTATGTTTCCGCCACTTCTACCCTGGATTTTTTTTCTATTAGACTACCTTCTCAAAGGATTTGAGAAAAACAGCACCAACTGCTAAACGTGAGGGCTGAACAAAAAGTATGTTTTTAAATTTCCTTTGGGATTCAATAAAGTATCCATCTATCTAAAAGTAATGCAAAAGTTGTCATAAGTTTCTTTTTATTACCTGACATACACTATATGGACAAAGGTTTTTGGCCAAACCTGCAATGACATTGTATCCAAATACATCTACTTCAATATGGAGTTGGTCCCCTTTTGCAGCTAGAACAGCTTCCACTTTTCTTGGAAGGCCCTCCACAAGATTTTGGAGGGTTTCTGTGGGAATTCGTGCCCATTCATTCTGCATTTATGAGGTCAGGCACTGATATTGGAAGAGAAGGCCTGGCTCGCAATCTCTGTTCCAGTTCATCCCAAAGGGGCTCAATGGGGTTGAGGTCAGGGCTCTGTGTTTGGGCCAGTCAAGTTCTTCCACACTGAAACCGAACTCAATAAACCATGTCTTTATAAAGGTTTTTGCTTTGTGCACTGGGGCACAGTCATGTTGGAATAGAAAAGGGCCTTCACCAAACTGTTGCCAAAAAGTTGGAAGCATAGCATTGTCCAAGATGTCTTGGTATACTGAAGCATTAAGATTGTCCTTCACTGGCGATAAGGGGTCTGATTGATTGATTGAAACACATGTTCACACAACACACAATTCAATAATTAACAGGTTTAAACAAATACCTTTGTCCACATAGTGTAGGTGGTTGAAATTGGACATGTTGGTAGACTCTTTCTCTATACTAAGGTCCTACTTATCATAATCTCCATCACAAATGATGCATTTGCGCCACTGTCAAGCCCAACTCTCGAATCCTCTTTGGAAATCCCCTTTGTCATAGTTCGATCTGCATCATTTGCTTTCAATGCTGATTTCCCCTTCTTTTAACTTCATCATCCATCCATCTGTGCACATCGCTCGTGTTGCTCTATCAACATGTGCAATTTGAACAACCTACGTCAGTTAATAAAAAAGTTATGCCGATGTCTGCATGACTTTCCGTACAGCCGTCGTACTTCAACGTAAATGAGTTTTAAGCGTTTTTCTTAAATTGTGAAGTGGCGTTCTTTTCTCGTGGTTTGGTCTGATTGGCATCGGTTTGATTTATCTGAAGTTCTTGGTAATGCTTCGACCACAGATTCGTCACATGTTCAGTCTGTGCCGAGAAAAATGAAGATGTCTGCTTTGTGATAATATACTGTGTGAAAGGGTTACCCAAGAGATTTCTGGTTAGTCTGGTTGGAGGATTCACAGGTGACGCACAATAACTGATGATGATGATGATGAAGATGATGATGATGTGTTTTCCCTACACATGAGTGTTTTACGTATTTTAAATAGTTTTTTTCCTACAAAATCATTGACTTGACTGAGTTCTGTGATGAAACAAAAACTGCAAAATGAAAGCCTTAAGATTTTGGGGAAACTGTATTTCTTTTTGCAAAACAGTTAACATGACAATGAGAGCAAGGACATTCTAGGAGTTTCTTTTTTTTATTCCGTGCTTTTGAGTTTGCATCGAGGTATTGTATTTTATTAACTTTTTATACTCATCACTAAAAACAGAACTGAAGAGATTTCTTTCTTTCTTTCTTTCTTTTTCTTCTTTCTGTCTGTTAATGACTCTAATCACAGAACTCTACACGTGTACACTCCAGAATGAAACTTTCCACTGTTTAATGAGCATTATTTCCTAAATGTTCGCTGTTTTCTTTTTTCTTTCTTCTTCTTATTTTTAATTACAGTACTGTGTTTTTTTCCATTATATGATTTGATTTAACTTGTGTCATTAATGCAAATTTGAAAGTGTGTTTTAATAGTTTTTTCCCTTTGATTATGAACTTGTGAGCCTTTTTTGTTTTTTGTTTTTTTCAGCAGTCACATTGCTTCTTGGTTTTCACAAAAGTGTGTGTTGGGACTGATTTGTTTTTTTTTTTGTACCATTTGTGATGATTTGTATATTTCCTGTTGGTGTTGCATGCAAAATGTGGCAACAGCGGAGCCTTTGTATTGTCATATGAAGGATAGTTAGACATCAATGACTTCTCTGACATTTAAAGGTAAACACAGGTTTGTAGCTTAAATCACTTTAATATGCGAATGAATAAAACCCTTTTTTCACCTAACGTGTGGTATAAATTGTTTTAACATGTTTATGAAAATTCCTTTTGTTTGTTCTATTTCAGTTTTGCAATAAATGATTGTCTTAAGCTGTTTGTTATATAAATGTTATTTGTCCAAAAATTTTATTTTTATAGTATTTCTGTTTAAAATGTGTCTCAAAAGGGCCACGAGCACTTCATTGGACTCGTTCATTGGACTAAAAAAAGGAATCAAACACAACAAAGATAATAAAAGCAAAACACATTAAGTAATATAAACAGACTGACAGTTATTCATTTATCTTCTAGATTTTTTTCAAGATTCAAAGGTGCTTTATTGGCATAACAAATATTTACATTCGTATTGCCAGAAATAATACCCAAGAAAATAAGGCACAAGAAAATAACAGGAGTAGATAGCCACAAAAAAATTGAATAGTATAGAAAGAGTAATAATAAATAAAAGTACTGTATATAAAATAAAAGAGTACAGGCATTTAGTCAGAGATAATATATAATACTTATCATGTACAGGGTCTCAGGGGGCCTGGAGCCTGTCCCAGGGGACTTTGACAGTCAAATTATATTTTTTTCACATATCCCAATTGGTAAGCTGTTGGGTCAGAGTTCAGGGTCAGCGAGGATACAGCGCCCCCTGGAGCAGATGGGGTTAAGAGCCTTGTTCAACAGGGGCAACTTGGTGATGTTGAGTCTTGAACCCCCGATCAGGAACCCATGGTTTAGCTGAGAAGCTTACACATTTTGACACGGATTTGCAGGTCCCACCGAGATTTGAACTCGGATCCAGGATTTAGAGTCCAGACATTCAGAGTCCATTACACCATGGAACCACCCTGTTTTGGCCCGGAATGTCAGTCAGCCTACACTGCATGTCTTCTGACTGTGGGAGGAAACCCATCAGGAACACGGAGAACATGTAAACTCCACGCACACAGACCCGAGGCAGGCCTGGAACCCTCAACCCTAGACATGGAGTCATAAAGACGTTCTACAGATGAATTGAGCATAGGCTAAGCTACTATATGCAGATGCAGTGCTGGTCCAAAGCCTGGATAAAATGAGAGGAGTGTGTCAGGAACATGTGTGCAGATCGGACCCCGAATAGAAGCCGGCGAAAGACTATCAATCTCTCATGCGGTTATAGTTTTTAGAAAAATCTAGAATAAATTTAAAAAAATTAATAGGAGGTGGTGATGGTTTTTTTGTTCACTCAGCCAAATATTCTGGGACTAGCTCAAGTGATACTGGAGAGAGAGAGAGAGAAAGAAAGAGGAATATTTTCATATTGATATATTGATAATGATAATGCACCTTAAATTTGACACAATTTGTATCTCATTAATGCACCTTAAATTGTAAACAGTGTTCATTAATGCAGCTTAATCTTAAACTTTTTTTTTTCTCCTCCCTCATTGCAGTTCTTGAAATTCTTATTTGCTGCGTACTTGTTATATAGTATATTATGTGACCTGGCTGCTAAATATCTGTACTCTGTTTATTTGATATACATTTATTTATGATTACTTTTTCTATCCTTTTTTTTTTACTATCTACTCCTGTTATTTTCTTGTGACTTATTTCAAAGCTGGCGGCACGGTGGTGTAGTGGTTAGCACTGTCGCCATGCACCTCCAGGGTCCGGGTTTGATTCCCGGCCAGGCTCGATTCCTGTCTCTGTGTGCATGGAGTTTGCATGTTCTCCCCGTGCTTGGTGGGTTTCCTCTGAGTACTCCAGTTTCCTCCCACAGTCCAAAGATATGCAGGTTAGGCTAATTGGCGTTCCCAAATTGACCGTAGTGTGTGCACCTTGTCCAGGATGTACCCCGCCTCGTGCCCTTAGCCTCCTGGGATAGGCTCCAGGTCCCCGCGACCCTGAATACAGGATAAAGCGGTATAGAAGATGAGTGAGAGTGAGTAAGAGTATTTCAAAGCTTTGGTAATATGAATGTAAATATTTGTCATGTCTAATAAAGCATCCTCTGAATCTTTGAATCTTGGGAGAGTGATAGAGAGATGCGAACAGAAAGACAAACAGTCATGGAGATGCACAGGGAAAGAGAGGCTTAGAGAGATACTGTACATTTAAAGACAGGGACACAGTAAAAGAGAGACACGAGGACAGAGACAGACCAAGAGAGAGAAATAGCTGCATGGTCAAGGAGAGAGAGATATAGATACAGAGAGAGAGAGAGAGAGAGAGAGAGAGAGATGTACACAACATGAAGGTTTTTCTATTCCTTTAAAATTCATTTCATCCATAGTAACTATACTGCCCTGACATTTTATCAGCTACATTGTATAAACCTGACTGAACTCTCTCTCTCTCTCTCTCTCTCTCTCTCTCACACACACACACACACAGATGTTGCAGCTCCACATCTGGAATCTGAGGAAGAAAAAAAAATCCTCAGAAAACTGAACACGTCAGTGGCTCTGGATAAACCTCCACACACACACACACACACACACACATAGTTTCCGCTTTATTCTCAGGCGTGTTTCCGTCCCTATAAACTTCTTTATTTTATTGTGTGAGGGAATTTTTTTTAGAGTTTAGTACAGGGTTTGGGCGGAAACTGTGAGTGTGTGTGTGTGTGTGTTTGGGTGCACGCGCGTGCGTGTGTGTGTGTTTTTGCGGGAAGGAGTGGCTCCAGCGAGGGTTTTCTCATCTCTTCTCACACACACACACACACACACAGATGTCAAGCGAGCCTCTAATGGACTGTACCGCTTAAGTGTGAGGATTGTTTATTTGTTTATTTCTTTAGAAGAAGAAGGATTAAGGATTAAAAACAAATAAACAAACAACCGGGCGGGATTTAAAAAGAAAAAAAAAAACTGGTGAGTGCAAACATTCCTTTCTAAGGCAACTTTGTATCTTCTGGACCAGCCGTTATAGATGAAACAAAACATCAAAAGAATTTTTAAATTTTTGTTTATTATAGAACTCCCCCCCCCCCTTTTTAAATGTATCTGTTGCCCCTGTTCGCTTCCTGAGCAGCGTGGTGTGGCAGATACTTCTCTCTCTCTCTCTCTCTCTCTTTACTTTAACACTGTTTAATCTGTAATCCACTCCAAACTCCAGTGCTGTTTTTTCTTCTTCTTACTGTTCTTGTGACTTTACTCTCATAATCATCTCATTCTATCTGGAAGCAAAAAGACACATTGTTTTCACAGCCTTGGCTCAGGTCCCTCTGATTCGCGCATGCGCAGGTTAGCCGAATCCTGCTGGGTTGATTTAACATTTAAAGTATATATTTTGTCCCCCCCAAAAAATTACATGTTTATGTGTGGAAAGTAGTAGTGTTTTATAAAGAGAGAGAGATGGACAGAAAGAGAGACTGACTGTTACAGGGATGCAGAGAGAAAGTGAAATATAAAGAGGCTTTGGGAGATACAGTTTGTCAAAGGGAGAGACACATTGAGAGAGACATTTTTCATAATTCTGATATTGTGCCGATGGAAAGAAAGAAAGAGACAGACCCAAACAAAGATTTATACTGTATTGTCATAGATGGAGAGAGAGAGGGAGGAAGAAAAAGTCAAGGACAGAGAGAGAGAGAGAGAGAGAGACTTTTATTTTATATACATTTATTTATCATTGCTCTTTATATACTTTTTTTTTTAAATTTATCTACTCCTGTTATTTTCTTGTAAATTATTTCTAAGCTTTGGCAATACGAATGTTAATATTTGTCATACCAATAAAGCACCTTTGAATCTGTTTACGACAGAGATACAGACACATAAAATTTTTTGTAATCCTGATCTTGTGCAGAAATGTATCAGGATGGAGAGAAAGCGATGGACAGAGACATAGGGGGAGAGAGACACAAACAGAGCTGTCATAGATGCAGAGAGAGAGAGAGGCAAAGAAAGAGAGATGCAACGAGCGAGAGACACAAACAGATGCACAGAGAGAAAGAGATACAGTGAAAGACAGTAGAGAGACAGGTAATGGCAAAGAGAGAGAGAGAGCTACATGGTGAAGGAAAAAGATAAAGACAAATAAATATATTGACAGAGAGAGACACACATCGAGAGAGACAGAGAGAGAGAGAATTTTTTTCGTAATTCTGATCTTGTGCAGAAATGTATTAGGGTGGAGAGAGAGAGACACAAACAGAGCAGTCATAGATACAAAGACAGAGATATTGACCTGGAGAGACATGGAGAGATACAGTTAAAGACACAAATACAAGCAAAGAGAGAGAGAGAGAGACAAGATGGTGAAAGACAGAGGAGAGACAGGCAGTGAGAGAGAGAAAGAGAGAGAGAGAGAGAGAGAGCGCGCTACACAGCCAAAGACAGAAGGCCTAACAGATATAGAGAGAGAGAGAGACGGACAGAAAGAGAGACAGTTATGGAGATGCAAGGAGACAAAGTGAGATATAAAGACCCTTAGAGTGATACAGTCAAATTGATGGAAATTAAAAAGTATACAGACACGAGACACAAGGAGCGGGACAGACAGCGCTATAGACAGGGTGAGAGCTAAAGGTAAATGATAGATGGACAGAGAGACTCACACATCGAGAGAAACATAGAAAAGAGACCAAGAGACAAAATCTTTTGATCTTGTGCAGCCATGTATCAGGATGGAGAGAGAGAGATGGACATAGACAGAAAGGTAGAGAGAGACACACACAAGACATAGTCATAGATGCAAAGCTCTAGACCTAAAGAGAGACAGAGAGACAGAAAGAGTGGCAGTGGGAGAGAGTTACAGAGTCAAAGACAGAGGGACAAACAGACAAAAAAGTGAGATTGTTTTCATAATTCTCATTCTGCTCAGAAATGTGTCAGGATGCATACCAAAGCACTAACCTGGGGGGAAAAAAAACGCCTGCTGTATTTACCCTGGGGGCAGATAAAACAGTCACATGTGGCAATTAGTGATGCATGCTAACACGCTTCAGCTGAGTTTCTGACTGTACACTGGCTGAACACCAGTCTGTAACGGTGGCCAGCTCTGAACTCTGCGGCTTTCAGTACGACAGACCTTCACACACAGGCACGCATGAGGTCAGCGGGTGTCGGGGTGTGAGTGTGTGTGTGTTGTGTTGTGTAAGTGAGTATGTGTTAAAGCTGCAGCCGATGCGCTGCGCTGTTTGAGGAACTTGTGGTTGTCTGCGCAATAAACACCTACATAATAACACGTACACACACTTCCTCTTCTTCCACTGATTAACGTGTTACGTTAGGCCTCGGAGGTCTCCAAGTATGGCGATTATGGTGGAAGTCGTTATGAGGTCGATGTAAGGTAAAAAAAAAAAAAAAAAGTGAACCAGATCTGATGCATTGATTTAGATACTGATACTGATGCTTAGTTACTGAGAATTTATTATTATTTTTTTTAATATTAACATCATAACCGTAACGTCACCATAGAAAGAGATATAAATGGCAAATTAGGAAAACTTTTGCTCTGGAAAAAAAACAGTATTAAAGCATAGTCAGTAGTGATGCTAACTTTTGATCATGGTAGTAAAAACACCTCAGGTGAGGTAATACAGTGTATCAGGGTCTTTTTTGATTTATTTCTGTTCAATAGCGGCCTGCTTTTTTTAAACCCAGAATACAAGGGGAAAGAAGAGGGGGCGCAAACTTTTTAGCATTCACCTGTGGTTAGTTTTCAGAAGTCAGGCTGCATTCGTCGCTCGCTCTTTAGTGAATATGATAAAAAAATAAAAAATAAAAACGCTTCACCAGTTTCATCAGCTCATTCGCGATCGTTAAATCATAGAGATTCTGTGTGAAGGCGCGTAACTGCTAGCTTTTATTGCGTTACTCAAGAGCACTCATGACCTGACTCGTGCAGAGGAAGCGTAACCGTTTTTGTAGAGGAAGTGGAAAGAAATGTGAACGAAAGAAAGACAGAGAATCATTCGTTCCTACTTCCTGGCTGGTGTGTGCTGACGGTGCACTACCTGAGTGTGTTTTCAGTGTTGCTTCGGATGTGGTGAGCTACACCGGCACCCAGCATTTTCTGCCCCCTTTTAAATGATGTGTGTGTGTGTGTGTGTGTGTGTGTGTGTGTGTGTGTGTGTGAGAGAGAAAAACTAAGGTTGAGGTTAAGATTATACCACACTACATGGGTGGCTCTGCTTCCGTTATTATCCGACACCTAGTGATGGTCTGAAATTGACTTGACTCTGAGGTGTGGGGTGTGAGGCTCTACCCTAGACATGGTCAGAGATAGACATCAAGAGACGGAGACAATGAGAGAGATCGAGAAAGATATTAAGAGTGATTGAGAGACACTGAGTGAGAGAGAGAAAGAGAAATGAAACTGACAGAGACTCAGAGGTAAGCCTAGAGAGACAGCGTGATGGAAAGACACAGAGGGACAAGTAGCACAGAAGAAGTATACAGAGAAACACAATCGGAATGAGAGGAAGAGACACAGAGACGAAGAGGGCGAGAGACACTCGGGGAGAGATCGAGAGAGGGAGAGACACTCTGAGAGAGACGAAGAAGGATAGAGAAACAAAGAGGGAGACAGGGAGAGAGAGACACTTTGAGAGGGACAAAGAGCGAAACAGATTCCTTTAGACAGGGACAAAGGAAGAGAGTGTGACAGAGGGAGAGAGACGCCTGTAGAGAGGGAGACAAAGCAGGAGATCGAGACAAGGGGAGATAAAGAGGAAGAGTGGGAGAGATACTCAGAAAGAGAAAAGAAGGGGAGGGGGAGAGAGACAAAGAAGAAGAGACACTCAGAAGAGAGACAAAGACTAACATAGAGACACTCGTAGAAGTTTTTTTTTTTCCCTCATATGCTCTTTATTTTCAACATTGTCGAAATGGTTTAAATCAATAAACTATTTACATTTTTTCATCGTAACATATACCGTATTTAAAAAGCACTCGGAGAGACACCAAGAAATCGATTCAGAAACAAGGAGGAGAGACACTTGAAAAGAGACAAAGATATTTAGAGAGCGATAATATGGAGACAGACACTCAGAGAAATGAGAGGGAACAAGGAAGACGCGATACAGAGAGACAGGGCGATGTCGTGGGACAGAGGCAGATACACAGCAGTGAATTAAGGCATGAAGAAAGAAAGTGGACGAGAGAGACACTAAGAAAGAGAGAGGCAGAGAGACACTCAGAAAAAGCAAAGATAGACTTGGAGAGAGAGAGATAAATAAGTGAATTGTGGCATAATTTGAATCAAAGCGCTTTTATTAAGTTTATTTCATGCTGTTATTCTCGCTGTACCGTTACGAGCTCCACGCCGGCTGCTAGTGTTCAACCTGGGCTCAGCTTCAGTGTTTATATCCGTGTGTATGTGTGTGTGTGTGTTCTCTCTATCAGGCGATTTCTTTCTCTCATTACTCGGCTTAAGTGTAACATGAGACAGGGAACTAACCCTACGATAAAGCGTCACGGTTTAATAGAATTCCCAGAAGCCATCAGGCTGTGAGCTGGAGCCCGGAGACCGTCCGGATAACGAGCACTTTGCGAGCGCAGGCCACGCCTTCGATCAATAGTGGCGTGGAGACGGATTAAGGGACGGTACGAGCGGAGAGAAGAAAAATCAAAGAAGAACTTGATGAGGGGAGGAGCTTAGGCTTCCAAATCAGCGTGTGTGTGTGTAGATGAGGGAACTTCTTCATGGAAATACTCCGTATTTGTGTGCTCACGGCGCTTCTATAACACCTCCTAGCTCTCGTTCCTGTAACCCGAACCTTTCGAACAGGTGAATCGAGTTTAGTGAGGTTCCCCGCTCAATCGGAGAAATATTGTGCAAGTGCCGAGCGCTGTTCCTGGTGTCACGTTACATCATGTTGCTGCTTAAGTAAGAACTTCAGTTTAAAGGGGGATGAGTGCGTTTCCTAACAGTCTGCGAGGCAACGCTTGCGTGATGTGCGTTACGTCATCGGATCCCCAGCTCATCCCTAGCTTTAGTTGCAACATTTAGTGGCGTCATCGTCCGAAATATGGCGCTGCTGTGCACTCCGCATGGCCATTTTAACCGTTATTTAGTTTATTTATTAATGTTTTTTTTTTTCAGCGTACTTAAATATTATGTTTACGACAGATGCTGACATCAAACTGATTTGGTCTGAAATATCAGAACTAATTCTCATTAGAAATCTTGCCACACTGACTCCAAAATCTATTTTTAAACAATAAATTTTATGTAAATTTTTTTTTTATTCAACGGTCGAGGATTAGATTTCCACCTCCGGGTACTCCGGTCTCATGCGATAATCTCCATCCTGTATAGGATATAAGGTAGAAGATGAATGAATGAATAAAATATATTTGAGGTGGTAAAATGGCGCTACAGTTGGTGCACAATAATACAAATCACAGCAAATCCCCAACATACAAACGAGTTCCGTTTCGAGAGCTTGTTCATAAGTCCAATTTGTTCGCAAATCCAACAAACATTCTTTAGGTACTAGGATACAAACACAATTGTTTATACTCAGTATGAAACGAACATGTTCCATGATCTTGTCCTTGTTCTTTAGAATCGCGCAGATGGTTGAACGATTCATGTTAAAAGAATGAGCGATGTTTGCCATCTTTTCACCTCGCTTCCTTCTCTCAATTTTTTTCACTTTTGTCTTCATCGTTATTGCTCTATCGCTGCTGCTTTTATGCTAGCTTCTGGACATCCTAGGATGTGCGCTGCACGCATGTGACAATGTGTGCCAGACATGTGATCAACTTCCGTGATTGAACATGCATAAATGCTTGTTCGTATCTTTGAAAGTTCGTAACTCGAACGTACGCTTGTAGGAGACTTACTGTATTTGCACGTCGGCAAATTGTTTACGAATGTTGTTTCGAATTGTAATGAAACCTGATGGACGAAAACACTATAGAATCAGGAGATTTATAAAATTGCGATACTTTTAAAAATCGGCACAGAGGTATCGTGATAATATTGTATCGGGTGCTCCCTGTTGATTTCCGTCCCTAATAAACAGTCTTCAGTATTGTGTCTATAATATAAAAAATTTGAATAAAAACAATCAGACTAAAAGAAGTAATAAGTAAAATAAAATAAAAATATCATCTAAATCTGTGTGAGAGTTTTTTAAAATCCCGCTGTCGTACACAAGGCTTAATGATTGATGCTTCAGGTTTACTGTGTTTGTTTAAGCCGTGGTACAGGGAATCGTTTGATTACTTTGCTCCCGGTGCATATTTTAATAGCTTAACACACACAAACACAGTCTGAGAACCCACGGAAGGCACACTGACACACAAACACACTCTGAGAGTCCGGTATGTTTTATTTTCAAGATATATAAAGAAGAAAGTTCATGATCTTCATGCATCAACCATCACTACATCCAGCGAAAGTTTCATGCGTAGACATCTAGTGATGGATTTGACCGTGTTTATGTACGCCCGTTAAAGAATCCCCTTCTCTAGGGGAATGACGTCGTGTTGAGGTGGTGTGGGCTTGAAAGATAGTCCTCGATGCAGAACCAAAAAGTCTGGGCGGTGGAGCTGGATATGATCCAGGACCTCATATAATTAGAATAATCACTAACTCACACCACGAAACAGCACGTTAAACACTACAGCTGTGGCTCAGAGATAGACTGTAGAATTGTTTTTATTTTTTTAAGCGTTGCATTTTTCAAATGGATTTAGTAGCACTAATGTTTGTCTGATTTGTCTTAAGCAGCTATATTTCTCATTTCTTACAGGTTCTGAAAACTCCGAAAAGTAATTAATAAACACTGGAATGCTGTGTAACTTCCCGCTTCACACTCCAGGCCAGTAGGTGGCAATGATGCACCAACTACCCATAATCTCAAGAAGAAGAAGAAGCGATACTTTAACAAAACATAAGATGCGATCGCTTTATACATACACCACCTGGCCAAAAATAAATAATAAAAAGTCACACATTCTATATAAGTTAATGTAATCACCTTCAGCTTTGATTACAGCACACACACTGTGGTGTCTAGTTCCAGTCTAGAACCGCTCTTTCACAATCTGCTGAGATCTGGAATATTTCCGTGGCATCAGGGAAGAAAAGCTCCATAGATGTGATAACCTGGTCATTCAGTACATTCAGGTCGTCAGCTGACTTCATTTTATTGCCCCATAACGTTGCTGAGTCTCGACCTGAGCAACTAAAGCAAAAGGCTTGTCCACTATGCATGACGCTTCAGGCGCTTCCCGTCTTACCCTGACACGCCCATCGCTCTGGAATAGGGTCAGTCTGGACTCATCAGGTCACATGACCTTTTTCCATCGCTCCTAGGTCTAATCTCTATGCTCTCTAGCAAATTCAACCTAACTCACTAACAAGTGGTTCTTATGGAGACACAGCGGTTTAGTCCCAATCCTGTGAGTTCTGATCACATTGTGTGTGTACGGAAAAGCTCTTACTTTTGCTAACACAGCTATCATAATTCCATAATTTTCTAACAAGCACACTACCGTTCCAAGTTTCGATAATGTGTTGAAGCGGTCTTAACCCAGTTCCAGGCATTGTTTTCTTTGCTTGATGCAGCCCAATAAGTTGTTCCTTCTGCAGGAGTGTCTTTATTTTGCACAAACTTATCCATGTCCGTTTAAAACACACTCCATGTCCGTGGACCTTTGTATGTACGCAGCTGTACACAGTACCTCCTCAGGGAGCTCGAGCTCCACCCCATGTGGTGTTCTGTTCGACAGAGAGCGGTCTTGGCGAGGCACTAAAAAAAGGTGAAAACCACTAGAGTACATTTCCGTCACTAATCTTTTCATACATCATGACTAACTGAGAGACTGTCGCTATAACGATCCTGTTCACTGCATGAGTTCACTGTAACAGTGTGAAGTATGAATATGTGATAAAGGTCGGACTCATCAAAAATCATGAACAGCTTACACCATACATGAGCTCATAGACACCCACGTCTTTGTGATTGACAGGGAAAAGACTGCCCCTCCCACCTGGCGGGCACGCCCTTTTTACTTTGAACCTCACGATCTCCTGACATTAAGGGAAACTTTTCCCCCCTCGCATTTCTTATTAATCTGATTGTTTTTGATCGGCCTTTTGACTAAACTGTTTTAACACCCGCCTACTACCTATTTACATTACATTCCTGACATGACCAAGATGACCTCGATGTTCGAGTCATGATACCGCACCGGGTGGGTTTTTTGTTTTTTTGTTTTGTTGTTTTTCCACATAACAGGGATTTTACCATCATGCACGTCTGATGAACCTCGTCATGACTGAAACAAAACCCACAAAACTTAACATTAGTTTCGTTTATACTATATGCAATGCGCTGGTGTGCAAAAGTTTGTGCCCACCATGCATGGTAACAGTTGAATAGAGATAGGAGGAAAAAAATTGATTCAGTGATGTATCGCCAGTGATGAATGTTTGCATTCGAGATGGTAAAATGTTGCAGTTCCTCTGAACTCCTGCAGGTGGTGCACTCCGAACGGTTGACATATCGACAGGCATCGAATTATTTGTGAATTTTATTTGAAAATGTAACGAAATCTGAAAGATTTTTTTATATTGAATCGGGATATTTATATGTAAAATCGTGACATTTATAGAATCGCAATACATATCGAATCGGTACCCGGGTATCGTGATAATGTCGTATCGGATGCTCCCTGGTGATTCTAATCACCTAGAATTATAGACGTTCAAAAAGATTTTAATGCACATGACTCAACCCCAGAACCAGAAGTCAGAAAGAAAAAAAAAATCCAAAACTAGTTTCATTACGTTAGCGTGGAAAATAAATTGGCAAAGACAAGATGAATATTTATTCATTGTTCACTGTTAATATTTTAGATATTTTCCAAAAACAAACAAAAAAAACTCATTAACTGTTGCATTAACTGAATGCATTCTTCATTTTGTTCAAACTACGGCATGCAAACTTTTGCACTTAGTTGTGTAACCACATTAACAGTCAGCATAAAACATCACAGCAGGGAGGAAAAAAAGAAAACAATATTCTGCTGTAGCAGTAATCAGGAAACCGAAGACGGCTAGGAAAGTCCTGTTTATCGTCCGAGATAAAGTGCTGAGATAAATCTATAATCTTAATCACGTCGGTATCTGATCATGTGATCGTTTCAGTGCGTGCATCAGAAAATAACTTTGCAGCAATTTAAACGAACGAACCGAGAGAGAGGGGAGCGTGGAGCGGAAGAGGAGACGGTAAGTCTTGATTGTCGTGGTGTGTGAAACTGAGAGCGAGGGAGCTGGGTGGAAATCCTGTGCACAGGGTGTAAACGGGGTCCTCGTGGGGTGAAGGGGGGGGGGCGGTGTGGGGTGTGAAGGTGGGTGAGGATGTAGGTTTGGTTCTCTGAAATCGAGATGCAGTGAGGTGTGTTGGAGAAAAAAGCAGAAATGAGAGCAGTGCTTGTACTAATGAACTCTCCACCGCAAGCGAGTGCATTGTCTTTTACTTCTGTTTAAATTGTTGATTTGCATGTGTTTGTAATATTTATCTATTCAAAAGTTCATGTAAGTGCGTCTAATGTAAACAAGATGTGTTAATACACACTAGGCGTGGGCGATATCATCACACTGTTATTATTTTACAATTTAAAGGATCAATCCAGTACAAAGCTCTAGAAACCAAGTTTATATATATATATACTGTATATGTATATACTGTACACAGAGTCTGCCAAAAAAATCTATACACACTTCAGG
>JAOTRS010000012.1:6213479-6225251 GCA_028565755.1 Dinotopterus cunningtoni | reverse complement strand
CATGTTTGTAGTAAATAAGCATCAGCATTAAGTTCTATGATGGGTGCCAATACTTCTGGATGGCTATGTGCATGTGAGGTTAGCCACAAAGTACCCGGATGTGAGTTGTCAGGACGATTATTACGTGGCCCTATGACTACGGGTTTATTTATTTATTTTTTTTACACATACAGAAAAAAATAGCTTTTAAAACTAATTAAGATAATCTTTAAGAACAAAGAAAAAAACAATAACAATCATTAAAAAAAAAAAAATGACGTAACCTCTTGAGTTCCCCACCACCACCTAGCGGCTAATACGTCGTGACGCATTCCACAGCGTCATGACGTCACGTCTGATTCCGACCAATGGAAAGAGCGCACAGTTTTTACACTTCCTGGTTCCTTTTCGTGCCGTCGCCCGGAGTGTGCAGAGCGCGTGAGGCGTCCAACACACTGCAAATTCTCCTTCATAATAAAACTTAGCCTTAACTCAAGGTGATACAAGCAAATAAATTCTTAAATTCATGTTTTTGCACTTGTACGTGAGTTTAATTTTAAGAATATACACGCTTGTTTGTGTTGTTCGTGCTAGCAGGGGCTGGGAAGCTAACATGCTAACTGTGTAGGAATGAATGGAGGTAGTAGTGTATGTGTGTGTGTATAAATAAATAAGGATCTGGCTTTGACACTGAGTCAGGAGGGAGAGAGAATGTGTGACAGTGGTATCAGGGTTAATGATACGTGTTATTAATGAAATCTGGGTTATATTTAGCCAGGCAGACCAGCCTGGTCATCTTACACCCCAACTTATCCACCTCCCCCCACTTTAACTGTGGCGTGGAGGCTATTTTTGGGCATCAGGTCTCCTCCTCACAGTGTTGAGATGACACACAGACCAGAAAGAGAGGATCACTCTTAGAAAACATTTCAAATTCTAAACATTTATTATAGGTTAATGAAGGAAAGAGCGCTGAGATTTAGCTGAGTTTAGTCATGGCTCCCAAAAAGGTGTGCTCATCATCACCATGATCGTCATCATGTGAAGGGAACTCGAACCTCGTCGTCTTGTATTCGTAATGGGTTCTGAGGACATGTTTGTTTTTTTTTGTTTTTTTGCAGATGCCTCTGAAGAAGGGAGGAGATGGACCAAAGACGCTGCCTCTCATTGGACGATTCGGGACCTCACTAAAAATCGGGATTGTTGGATTACCGAACGTGGGGTGCGTGTGTGTTTTACTTCTCCACATTTCAGCGATTTACTGAATTGTGTAAGATTTTTGAGGCGGCACTGGTGGCATAGTGGTCAGCACTGTCGCCTCGCACCTCCAGGGTCCGGGTTCGATTCCCGCCACGGGTTTGTGTGCATGGAGTCTGCGTGTTCTCCCCATGTTTGGTCGGTTTCCTCACACATTACACATTAGACATGAAAATTGCCGTTCCCGAATTGCCTGTAGTGTTTGAGTGAGGGCATGTCTGTCTGCCTTGCGATGAATTGGCACCCTGTTCAGGGTGTACCCCGCCTCGTGCCCCAAGTATTCTGCGATAGGTTCCAAGTACTCAATTAAAATTTAAGAAAAGAAAAAAAATCTTCGAGCCAAGGTCTGAATTTCATGCTTGTGTTACGATTCAAATCTCTATCGTATATCTATATGCAGTTAAAGCGATTTAAAATGTCCATAGCATTTAAATTATATTTATTGCCCATTTTTAGTAAATACATTGAACAGTTTGATCTTTGATGGCCTTGTACCTTTCCCTTGTATTTTTATTCAATACAAACAACAATCTGTAATCAATCTTTAGTGAATCTTCATTTGGACACTGCTGGACTGTAAATGTAGGTGAAAGGACTCTGGTTGCTCTGTCATACCGGGCTCTCAGTTCAGGTATTTTACACGCACTCAACCCGGGCTGCTGCGGGTATGTTTGCTCGAACGATCTGTGTTTTGTCTCACAGTGGCGCTTTACAATACTGCTTTTTATTAGCGCCAAGGTTTCGGAACGTATGAAACAAGTTGGTTTTAAACTTCGGTTCGGTTTTCATAGTCTACTTTCCTTTTTTTTTTTAAGTAAGCCACGCTGTGTTGCGCTTTCCTTTCTGTTTCTTCCGAACACTTCCACCATTATTGATGCCTCCTTTAGGAACCCGAGGCTGATCTTTTGCTGTTGTGATTGTTTTTAGTCTCTTTGTTTTGAAAGCAGAATTTATCACGTCTTTGCTGAAACCCCCGTTTGTTTCTCTGTGTCCTTCTCAGAAAGTCGACCTTCTTCAACGTGCTGACGAAGAGTCAGGCGGCGGCGGAGAATTTTCCCTTCTGCACCATCGAGCCGAACGAGAGTCGCGTGCCTATTCCGGACGAGCGCTACGACTTCTTGTGCCAGTATCACAAGCCTGCCAGGTACCTACACGCAGAACACGCGTCTCGAACCTCAGAAACTGGCGGGACGACTCGCGAGAGTTAGAGCGTTCTGACTGCACTAACATCACTGCTGAACTGTATATGGATGTATCAGAGCACAATACACACCTGGTGTTTTTCTGTGTGTGTGTGTGTGTATGTGTGTGTGTGCGCGCGCAGTAAGGTCCCAGCCTTTCTGAATGTTGTCGACATCGCCGGTCTGGTAAAGGGAGCTCACGTCGGTCAGGGTTTGGGAAACTCCTTCCTCTCGCACATCAGCGCCTGTGACGCGATCTTTCACATGACACGTGAGTCCACGCGCACACTCTGGTCTTTCACACACACCTGCAAAAAGCATGCAAACATTATTATGTGTATTATATGCATTGACGCACTCCTATAGAACTGAACATTCCAGGGCACAGGGTTAGGGAACCGGAAAATAATCCTGGTTGTCATGGTAACAGTAACGCCTTTTAATCAAACCAGAAAATACAGGATTTATTTCTTAATTAAATTATAAAGGAGGACAAAAATTTGGGATGATGTGTAATATATGTCCACTATCAATATTAATCATAACTAATAAGCATGTAATGTGTGTTTGTGTTTGAACGAGCAGGAGCCTTCGAAGATGAGGACATCATCCATGTGGAGGGCTGCGTGGACCCGGTGCGGGACATCGAGATCATTCACGAGGAACTCAGGATGAAGGACGAGGAGATAATCGGGCCAATCATAGACAAGCTGGAGAAAACGGCTGTAAGGGGCGGAGACAAGAAACTCAAACCCGAATTTGTGAGTGAGATCCTGTTTACGTTAAGTTCGCTTTGTACTGACTCTCACAAAAGACCGGAGCGGAGGTTATTATTTTGACTCGAAATGAGTGATCAGATTAAAAAGACTGGAGAAAGAAAAAAGCAGGATTGGATTGTTGGTGTTTCAAATTAACGCTTCAGTGCTCCTTGAGAGGCTCCGCCCCCAAACCCACAGCAACACCAACTGACTAAAGACACAACTAGGCTAACTGGCCGATGTTAATACAGCGTTGCCTCAGCGTATGAATTTAATCCGTTCCGGAGGCGAGTACTTGTCGGAATTTTGTATTGCAAAACGTATTTACCCATCGGAAATAATGTAAATGCGGATAATGCGTTCCAACCACCCAAAAATTTTACCAATATTACCAATTTCCAACTTCCAATGTTACCAATTTCCGACACTATAATAATATTTTTGCATTTAAAAACAATCAAAACATTTAGAAAAGAATTGTTAATGAAGTAAAATATAAAATAAATAAACATTTAACCTCAAGTAACTTTAATTTCTGACTCCTCTTGGCAACGGCTGCTTTGAAAACCAGACTGAAATGCTGCCACGCCAAGATTTCAGTTCTTAAGGTGAATATTCATGAGGCGGGGCGTTTGTATGCTGAGGTACCGCTGTAGAAAACTTTGTTAAATTTGGACACGCCACTTTTTGCTCACTGGTTGGAACATTGTTGCGTTGTGCGGTCGAGCTACTTAGTTTGATTCTCGTTTACAGTGCTGTGTACAAACACCGGGTTTTACTTCCCCAGGCTGCTGGGGAAAATCACAAATCGTGCATAATCACAATATCACAATCATTTAACACGATTATTTGTGACTTTTTGTTTTGTGAGTTTGGGTTTCAACGGATCACAAAACACACAGGCTGTTCAGGCTGTATACTAAGTCAGGGACCGAATTATTTTCAAACCAGAAACGAAAAGGAGACAAATATAATTTTCCTGTCCATTTATTGTTTTTATAGAACTTAAACAACACTTACAACAAGAAACATTCACCCGTGGTTGAAACTTGATTCAAATGAAAACATTGTTTAAGATGCTCAGTAATTTAATTAAATCCTCAAAAAAAAAGAAAACAATTTTTCAACAATTTTTTGTTGGGAATTTATGATTTTTATTGTTGTTGTTTGTTTTTGTTCGTTTTGTTTTAAAAATCAGGACATCATGTGTAAGATCAAGTCGTGGCTGGTCGACGAGAAGAAACACGTCCGATACTACCACGAGTGGAACGACAAAGAGGTGACCACCCCCCCAGTTTTAGTTATTTTAGCTTGATCTCCTTAGTCGTTTTTTATTTCATTCCTCCTAAAGGCAAGGCATGCTGGGTAATTGATGAAGGGAAAAAAAATTGCGCAAACAAAATCCAGTTCCGTGCATCGAAATCAAAAACAAAAGCCTTCATCATGAGTTTATTAGACCATTTTGAAGAATCTTATCTGTTTTGGTATACAGTCTTTTTTTTTTGTTTTTGTTTTTTGTAAGGACGCTTCATTTCAGATGCTGATCTGTGATAAGAGAAATAATTAGCCTAAAATAAAAAGCATAAAATTTTTATTCTTTTTGTGTCATCTCCGTAGATCGAGGTGCTGAATAAACATCTCTTCCTGACGTCCAAGCCTATGATTTATCTGGTGAATCTCTCGGAGAAAGACTACATCAGGAAAAAGAACAAATGGTGAGTCGTGGTGATGTAGGGTGAGTTCAGGTTCACGGCATTAAGCCTGTTTGATCTCGTTCTCCGCGTCCTCCTTTACTGGTCGCTCATTTGTATCAGGAATCGACTCGCGTGTCAATCAGAGGTCCGGTAAAGTGTTTTCTGTAGACGTGAGCTGTTGAAATGAGCTGTGGATCAAAGTGTTCTGTGAAAATCTGCAGATCTACCCTGTATTTTGGATATTTTAGACCTTTTAGACCTTTATTAGAAGTTTTTTTTAGCTGTGTGAATGTACAGAATAGGCCAACAGGCTTTGTTGCAGATGTTACAGATGAAAAAAATTGAAAATTTTGTAGTGCACAATGGACGGGAAACAAAAAAAATAGCACTTGATACAACACAATGTTTTAAACTGTCAGGGTTGGGAATTACCATGGACCGTCTGATACGATATTATCACGATACCCAAGTGCTGATCCGATTTATTTTGCGGTTCTGTAAGTATCACAATTTTATAAATATCCCGATACGATATTAATTATTTTTTTCAGATTTTCTTAAAACAAACTTTGCAAATAATTTGCTTCTTCCACACCGTGCAGATGCTGTGCTGCCTGTCAATGTGAGAATAGTGTAGAGTGCACCACCTGTAGGATTATAGAGGAACTGCACATTTTACTGCAAACATAATATAATACTGGATGTGCCCGTGACTTCGTTCGTATGGAATTTAAACGCACACTTTTGAAAAATGGACGGCGCTATACATCTGTTAAATTTTGGAATGAACTACATTTTTTTATGTTACCGTGAAGTGTCGCGGAATGAAGGTGTGAGATCGTGTTTATTAAGTAGATTTTAATTGTACACTCATAAGCGTGTATTTTATCTATTGAATTTTGAGTTGAACTAATGATTTTAGTCCCCCCCCCCATCTCTACAAACACTTACATAATTAATATTTCAATCTGTCTCAGGTTTATTCAGGTGAACGAGTAATTAATGCTCCTTTCTAAATAATGATCAAAAAGTTCCTACAAGCACATTTGCTCTCTCCTTTCCTTTCCAATTTCTCTCACATTCAGCCTCAGCAAACAGACTGTTACGAATGAAAGCACGCTTGGACCCTACACTGAGCCGCCAGTTCAATACATACAGCTTGTTCTCTTCGTCTGTGCGTCTGAACACGTACTTTTACCACACAAACCAAACCTCATCAGCTGTAACGCCGTAGTAATGCCGCCGTCTTTCTCCCCTCTCACAGGCTGGTGAAGATTAAGGAGTGGGTAGACGCTCACGACCCCGGCTCCCTCGTCATCCCCTTCAGCGGCGGCTTCGAGAGCAAATACCAGGACATGAGCGATGAGGAGAAGCAGAAATTCTGCGATGAAAATAAAACCCAGAGGTCAGCTTCCATTTCACTTCACACGGTTTCCAACTTCGCTTTTAGTGTGAGGAGTTTACAAGAGGGCGTTCAAGTCAAACCGGGACTAAAACTTTTCTACAGGACGTCCAAAAACAAGTTTTCGCAAATCAACATGTTAAACTTTCAGTCAGCTATTTTAGTGAAATACCTCGTGTACTAACTTTACAAGTTTTCTGATTAATTTTTTTTTTAGATGATCATGATAATATTTATTCAGTCAAACTGTATTACACGTTTTGTTTTTGTTGCATTTAGTCTGCCCATCCTTCAGTTGAGATAAAAGAACACAATATAATAGCTTTATTAGTAGACGTAGTCCCCGACTTACGAACATTCGAATACGAATTTCCGCAGATATGAACGGACCTCGGTTCTATGCGATTAGAACAATATTATACGCAATATTTTTAGTGTGTAAGTGAATGTATAAAATGTCTGAGGTTGGGAGGGTGGGGGGTGCATGAGAAATAAGTCTGCCTCACCGGTTTCAATGACTTGGCACGATGATGGAGAATCGCTGTCCTGTAAAGCTGTCCTGATGGTGAAAAACCCTCAATAGCTCGGAGACAGAATAACGTCCAGGATGCCACTCGCAATTCAAAGGCGCATAGACAACATAGTTTGAGATTAATTTCGTTAGGCACAGTACTTGTTTTTGGCCACATGATGGCAGTGTGGGGAAAGGGGACAGAGATTTAGTTAAGTGGATTGGTATGTTTTACAATTGTGTATTCATGTCAAAGGTGTATAAGACTTACTTTGTCAGACTTAAGAACAAACCCGACTTACGAATGTGCTCCCGGAACAGAACTCATTCTTCAGTCTGGGAAGTCATTCTTAAATCAACTTTAAAATCCACTCACACTCTTTGGACATTTTCTCTTAAGCAGATGTTAAGAGGTGTACAATGTGATGTAGGCTACACCAGAATAATGATTGTGTGCAAATGGAGTAGAGCTGCACGATTAATTGGGGGGGAAAAAATGATCACGATTCTCTCGATTCAGACATACACGCGACTTAATTTCTGAATGACATCAACTCAGTTGTGTTGCATTCACTTATTTACTTGACGACAATCTCAGAGTGCTGTATCAGTCACACTCACACTCACACACACACTCACACACACACACACAGTGTAACACAAAACACTATTAATTCACCGACCAGGCCTGAGATTTGAGAATGATTCAGTTGTACAACCCGATCACGTCTCACCCCACTTTCATGGCGTTGGGATATTTAGTGTGCGCTCAATATCACAACACTTGCTTGCTCAATTCCAGCCAATTAGAAGATAGATGAGGTACAGTACCAGCCAATCAGGTGGAGGGACAGTCCATTCTAACGACCTGCTTCTGATTGGCTCACTTTGATGCTCTCTGCGTCCCCTCAATGTGCATGCGTCAAACCGTTGCGTTTTCCTCTGTTCTTGTATTTAGCAGTGAGTATATACTTCATCATTGTATGCCTTCATTTGTATTATTGTTTTATTTTATCAGAATCGGCTAAATGTCAAACAGGCACACTTTTTTCATGATTCAAATTTTAGCAAGAATGCTAACGTGTGCAGCGCTCACCTTTGGTTTGCTAATTGTGTTCATGCTTTAGCGTGTTGACCAAGATCATAAAGAGCGGATACGCAGCACTGCAGCTGGAGTATTTCTTTACCGCGGGACCTGATGAAGTACGCGCATGGACCATAAGGGTAACTCCACACTACACACAATATTTTCACCTCGATCATCTTGGTGGTTGTTATTGTGCATCTCTACAGCATATGCCATATTTGCTTGGTTTTTTTTTTTTAGTTTTTTTAAATCCTGTGTGTTTGTGTGCTGTTGTAATCTACAGAAAGGCTCCAAGGCGCCACAGGCGGCGGGTAAGATCCACACCGACTTCGAGAAAGGCTTCATTATGGCTGAGGTCATGAAGTTTTCGGATTTTAAAGAGGAAGGCAGCGAGACTGCCGCTAAGGTAAGACGCTGTATCTTACTTCCGTTATCACGTCTCGTAGCGGAGAGGATCGGAAAGACGTTCGTACGATTTTAGATTAGGTTGTGCAGAAAGGAAGGTTTAAAAAAAAAAAAAAAAAAAATCGGATATTGTTTTAATATCGTCTCCCTGATCTCTGTGTGTTTGCAGGCTGCAGGAAAGTACAGACAACAGGGACGGAACTACGTGGTGGAGGACGGAGACATCATCTTCTTCAAATTCAACACGCCCAATCAGCCGAAAAAGAAATGATGTCATTCTTTTATGCCTCGTCACCGATTGGCTGGATACCATGTGGAATTGGGAGAAGGGGGGGGATAGTTATACTGCAGATGTGAGGAATTACCCATGAGGTTCATTCACGGCTGGCTTTGGAACATTCAGTTTATATATACACACACACACACACACACAAAGCAACATCTCTTTCTGTGTGTGTACGTGTGTGGGGGAGTTTTTTTTCTTTTTGGTATTTGTTATTTAACCCTGATACTCTGCAGGTTATTTTATGGCTTCACGATTACATGCTGCATGTCACACAGCAGAAGCAGACGCCCAAAGCTAATAAACACTTCTCCAGACCAGAAACCCTGCGCTTGCACGTTGATTTTTGTGTCTGTTTGTCTCGACTGAAATGAATATTGTACGTTTTGGTTGACCAAAAAAAAGAGAGAAAGAGGGGGAAACATTTTTTGCACGTTCTGGATCACAAAAAATTGCGGTGAAAAATCTGAGGAACGCTGTTGTGGAAATGAAACATGATTGCGTCACACATTGGTGATACAACGGCAGGCGGTGCGGGTGGTGATGCTTTAGAAACTCCTTAAACAGCCATACACACACACACACAGACATGTCACTGCATTATTATTTCAACTCTCAATTTAATTATATCTCCAAATCTGGACATGACTAATTCCAAGATTATGTAAGATATTTTCCTGTGACTAAAGCGAGAGGATTATTAGTATAAGCGCCGTGATTTTGAGAAACACAGTAGGGGTATGTTTATTTCATAAATAAATAATACAACTAATAATATTCAGTTATATTTTATTTATATAGTGCTTTTAACAATGGTCGTTGTTGCAAAACAGATTTACAAAATTAAAAGAAAATTACTGAAATGAGTATGAAATGTGTTTAAATCATAACAATAAGACTGTCCCTGATGAGCAAGGCGAGTGCGACGGTGGCGAGGAAAAAAAAAACAACAACAGGAAGAACCCTTGAGAGGAACTGAACAGGGAACCCATCCTCATTTGGGTGATAACGGACAGCAGGGATTGATCTGCAGTCATAGTGTGTGTCAGGAGCCTGGAAGTTCAGTGTAACAGGAGATGTGTTTAAGTTAATATGGAGTCCAGTCTCATTATTGGAGGCTCAGGTACAAAACTGCTTGTGGGAGTTTCTGTCTTCAGAAAAACAGCCGTCTGCGTCAGCCGAGTCCAAGACCGTCTTCATGGTCAAACCGTCCCCAGTCACCACACCACATGCATATCAAGCGGACCACACGGGTCCTCCGTGGATTGAGATATCCAAGCAGAAGCGGGACACCAGGACGAGTCAGACAAGTCTAGAGGGTAGAAGGGGGTCTGGATCACTGGCAGCTCAGGAGTGCCATGTGTAGATCGCACCCTTTTCAACAAAGTGAACCAGATGCTAGTTGGTAGAGCTGGATTAATAGCAAACCTCCTCTTACCCTTCAATGGGTAAGAGAGTCACGTCTTTACGTCACTGTATAAGTCTGTGTACATCCTAGCAATGCTCGCGGGAAAAAATTATGCTAGCGGCAAGCACTACAACAACTTCAACATGGCTTCGTGAGCAGTTCTCCTGGCTTTATCATTACTAGAAAGCATTTGAGCTTCCCATTGCATATTAAGTCCATTTCTTAGGGATGGCGGTCACAAACCTTCAGGTGGTTGTGATAATCTCGACCACCCATCACCTGACGTAAGCATTTCGTTGTTGTAGCCCAGCAAAGTGTTGGTCCGCACCATGGAACCTGTTTTTTTCTGTCTGATGGTCGGTGCTTTGGCTGTCTGAAAACAAAGACCTGATTTGAAAGTGGCCATCGGCTCTAAACAAGCTCCAGAACTGGTTTGGTTGGGTAGAAGAGGAGAGACATTTAGGTTAGTAATAGTAGTAGTTTAAATAAATGAATACACTATATGATTAACAAAAAAGTTGGCAGACACCTAACCATCATCTGCTTCTTACTCAGACTGTTCCCTCGAAGTTTTAACCACACAGCAGTGAAGAATGTGTTTCGATGCCGTAACCTAAAAATTCCCCTAACCGGTTCCGTGAAGACACGGTGTCGTAAGGTTGGAGAGGAAGAACTGAAGTGTTCAGCCCTGACTCAACAGCTCTACAATGATCTGGAACTGGGGCTTTTTCGACATCCCAACATCAGCGCCTGAGCTCAGTAGCACTCTAGTAACTGAACCAACACTAATCCACATATAGACATTCTCCAATTCCTAAAAATAGTGAAAAATGCCGTCCATGAGGAGATGAACACTTATTATAACAGCAAACACATTCATTCATTTATTCATCTTCTATACCACTTAGTGTACGTACAGTACAGGGTCTCAGGCTATGACTTTGGGAGACTTTGGGCATGGGGAGGGGTACAACCCGGGCAGGGTGCCAATCACAGTCCATCACAGGGTAAACACATACCCACCCACACACTACGGCAATTTGGGAAGACAATTAGCCTAATTTGCATTTCTTTAGACTGTGGGAGAAAACCGGAGTATGCCAGT
This sequence comes from Dinotopterus cunningtoni, assembly GCA_028565755.1. Taxonomy (NCBI): domain Eukaryota; kingdom Metazoa; phylum Chordata; class Actinopteri; order Siluriformes; family Clariidae; genus Dinotopterus; species Dinotopterus cunningtoni. The sequence continues at coordinate 6,214,181 of JAOTRS010000012.1, read as the reverse complement.
AAACCCACCAAGCACAGGGAGAACATGCAAACTCCACACACACACCTGAGTCAGGGATGCTTAGCAGGCACATAGGGGTGTTCTACTTTGGTGTCCACATACTTTTATCTCTGTTGTGTTTCTGTAAACAATTAAAAATATGAAACTATAAATAGATTAATAAAGAGCAGTTTATGAATACTTAATGGTCTGAGAAAAAAACATCCGGGTCCTGCAGCTGTTTCCGCAAACTAGTGTGTTTACTCAAGTGAGTAAACTGACACCTCCGGGGCCTAAGGGTGTGTGTGCGTTCTAAACGGCTGTTACTGTGCAGTGGACAGAGACAGCTTTGGCCCTGTTTTTAGATGGCTCCTGAAACAAACGTTTTACATGTTTTTCACTGACATTTCTTTGATCTTTTTTTTCTTTGAAAATGTGTTACTGTGTGTCTGATGTAATATTTAGGACACATTATTTGTATTAGTTTTAAGACTGGGAGACTTTAACTCTGAATGTCCTGAAAAACTATTCCACAGAGCTAGCTCTCCATCCATCCATCTGTCACTCATCTGTCTCTCTTTCTGTGTCTCACGCCAATTGCCTGTCTCACTCTTTGTTTCCCTATCTGTCTCTCTCTCTCAGACCAACAACACTGCTTTATGTTTTAGGTTAGTCTGCACGTTGAGATCCACAAACAGCTGGAAACAAATTCCTTGTGTGTGT
>JAOTRS010000012.1:6172682-6184782 GCA_028565755.1 Dinotopterus cunningtoni | reverse complement strand
GGTTTCATGGCTAAATTTGACCAGCCTGGTGGCCAATCTTCATTGATTGCACATTCCACCAGTAAGAGCAGAGTGTGTAATAACACAGTTTTGCTTAAAATATTGCAATGCACACAACATTATGGGTGACAGAGTTCAAAAGAGGACAAATCGTTGGTGCGCGTCTCGCTGGCGCATCTGTGACCAAGACAGCAAGTCTTTGTGATGTATTTTATACAGCCACGGTATCCGGGGTAATGTCAGCATACCACCAAAAAGGACGAATCACATCCAACAGGGGTAACTGTGGACGCAAGAGGAAGCTGTCTGAAAGGGATGTCTGGGTGCTATAACCCAGATTGTATCCAAAAAACATAAAACCACAGCCGCCCAACTCACTGCAGAATTAAATGTGCACCTCAACCTGTTTCCACCAAAATTCACTTCCACTGTTCGTCAGGAGCTCCACAGGGTCAATGTACATGGCCGGGCTGCTATAGCCAAACCTTTGGTCACTCGTGCCAATGCCAAACGTCGGTTTCAATGGTGTCAGCGGCGAAAATCTTGGACTGTGGATAATGTGAAACATGTATTGTTCTCTGATGAGTCCACCTTCAATGTCTTTCCCACATCCAGGAGAGTTACGGTGTGGAGAAGCCCCAAAGAAGCGTAGCACCCAGAGTGAACCATAGGGGTAGATCAATGATGGTTTGGGCTGCAATATCAAATACCCTAGGCCCAACACTTGTGCTAGATGGGCTCGTCACTGCCAAGGACTACTGATCCATTCTGGGGAACCATGTGCACCCAATGGTTCAAACATTGTATCCTGAAGGCGGTGCCGTGTATCACCATGATAATGCACAAATACCCACAGCAAGACTGGTGACGGAGTGGTTTGATGAACATGAAAGTAAAGTTGAACATCTCCCATGGCCTGCACAGTCACCAGATCTAAATATTATTGAGCCACTTTGGGGTGTTTTGGAGGAGCGAGTCAGGAAACATTTTCCTCCACCAGCATCACGTAGTGACCTGGCCACTATTCTGCAAGAAGAATGGCTCAAAATCCCTCTGGCCACTGTGCAGGACTTGTATCTGTCATTCCCAAGACGAATTGATGCCGCAAAAAGAGGCCCTACACCATACTAATGAATTATTGTGGTCTAAAACCAGGCGTCTCAGTTTCATTGTCCAACCTCTTACCTCACATGTAAATCCGATCTGATCTGTGGGTTACTTGGTTACTGATTGTAAGGTCGAGGGTTCGAGCCCCAGCACCACCAGACTTCCACTGTTGAGCCCTTGAGCAAAACTCTTAACCGTATCTGCTCCGGGGGGCGCTGTCTCCTGGCTGACCCTGTGCTCTGACCCCGGCTTCATTTCCTCATGCGAAAAAATATTTCCACGTCTTACAAAAATTCCAATAACCATCTTGTCCCCCAAAATTATTTTTTCGCAAATATCTTCAATGTACAGACACATCAACTTCACAGTTTTATAATATATGTATAGATTATATATAATAACTCGAGACATTTTTAACTTTGGTGGCTTGTTTTTGAGGTTTGCCAAAGAAGTTCAAGCAGACATATAAGAAATGAGTCACTGAGATCATGTTGATTTATGGTTTCCTCTACTTGAACAAACATCTAAAACTCCCAGCTCTGATTTGTTTGGATGTGTGTGTGGCCAATGTTTAGACCAATCGTGCCGTTGCTCAGCTGGAGAAGGAGATGCGCATGCTGCAAGAAACAGCCAAGCTGTTTGAGGTCAGCTTCCCGGACTACAAGCAGCTCCGGCAGTGCCGCACTGACATCATCCTCCTCAAAGCAGTGTGGGATATGGTTATCTTCGTCAAGGTGACGCAACATCACTAACTCTCCCCAGCACTTTTATGTCCCCATATGGGTGTCCTGTCGTGCCATCATGTTTATTCTGCTGCAGAACAATAAAGTATAGAAAGTATTTTTTACTCTAGATTATCGTTGTGTCCTCTCATTTGTCTGTGATTTAAATTGATTACATCCTGACCATCTGCACACTCTGAGTGAACTAACTTTATAATTATATATTATAAATTATGATCTGTGCACATCATCATCATCATCATCCTCATATATGTAGTGCAGTATCCTGGACTGGAGAAAGACACCATGGAAAGAAATCAATGTGGAGCAGATGGACATGGAGCTCAGGAGGTTTGCTAAGGTAGAGATACCCATGTCTTAAAACCTTTCTTTCTTTCTTACTTTCTTTCTTTCTTTCCACTAAAGGTAGTTTTTACTCTCATAACTGTGTTCTGTTATTCTGCACAATCAAACGTCCCGTTTTCACATGAACACATGCCTTGTTATTAGTTAATTTTAAAATTTTGGTGATTAGCTTGTAGCTTTTAGTAATACATTATGTAAAAAAACACAATGTAGAAAAGTTTTCTTTCTTTTCCTAAAACAATGAAAGTGTTTTATTCCTCGTATACCAGCATTTTACCAACGTATTAATTTTTTTATTACATAAAGGACATACCTTTTATCTATTTATATGATGGATCTGTTTGTGGTTATGTGTGCAGGAGATGAAGACCCTGGATAAGGAGGTGCGTGTGTGGGATGTCTACGCCGGTCTAGAGTCTACTGTTAAAAACCTGCTGACGTCACTGAGGGCTGTTAATGAACTGCAGAACTCGGCGGTCCGAGAGCGACACTGGCAGCAGCTCATGCACACAACTGGGGTAGGATATCTCATTACACAGAACACTGTGATAGTATATACATTTTACACAACACATTATCACCACAACAGCCCAGTTCACGGTGTATTAACACAATACGAGGTGATATCAAAAAGTTTCAAGACTTGTTTTGTAATACGCCAACAGATGGCAGCACAAGGCTGTGCGTATAGTCACAGGGAGCACCGACCTTCATAAGTCAGTGTGCCAAAAGACCTCGTCCTGTGTACATCAGGAGCTGTGCAACTGGTGCTATTCTGACCACGCGCGTTACTACAGCTGCTATTCCATCACGGACAGCAAGTTAGAACAAAAAATGTGTGTAAAATTCTGCGTGAAACTGGACAAATCTGCCACGGAGACGTTTGACATGATCAAGCAAGTTTACGGCGGTTCTGCAGCGAGTCATTCAAGGTGTTTTGAGTGGCACGCATGCTTTAAGAACAGAAGAACACCATTGGAAGATGACGAGAGATCAGGAAGACCTTCAACGAGCTCAATCCCTGAAAATGTTGAAACCATTCGGCAACTTGTGCATGATGATTGTCGAAGAACAATCCTTAACATCGCTCTCGTTGTCGGTGTGTCATACGGTACAGTCCAGGAAATCCTCACGTGTGATTTGAACATGCGACGTGTTGCTGTCAGGTTCGTCCCCAGGCTGCTGTCCCAGGAGCAGAAAGAACATTGTGTCGAAGAAGATGACCCGTCCTTTCTGTCGAGAATATTTACTGGTGACTAACCTTGGGTGTACGGGTATGACCCTGAGACAAAGCAACAGTCCTCACAGTGGTAGAGCTCATCATCTACAACGGAAAAAGGCGAGGCAGGTCCGCAGCTCAACCGAGTGCATGCTCATCATCTTTTTCCACATTTGCGACATTGTGCATCAAGAATTTGTCTCCAGGAGACAGACCATCAATGGCGAATTTTACTGCCAGGTTTTAAGGATGTACGGCGAAAGTGACTGGGTCTGTGGTGCGCAAATCTCGAAACCTTTTGATACCCCCTTATATTACAGGAGAAGACACCTTGATCAATGAGCATTTAGTTGTCTTTAATACGTTTTGATTAAGATCCTTAAACCTACCGCTCTGCCTGTCTGTAGGTGAGCTTCATGATGGACGAGAACACCACTCTGGGGGATCTGCTGGAGCTCCAGCTGCACCGCGTGGAAGACGAAGTGAAGAACATTGTGGACAAAGCAGTCAAAGAGATGGCGATCGAGAAGGTAGAGGTAGCGCAAGATGCACAGAATGGCACTACATGTGTGCTGCAAAGAAGATATCACGTTTGTACTACTTCATGTAGGTTTTGGCTGAGATCAAGCAGACGTGGTCTGTGATGTCTCTGTCATACGAGACGCACTCCAGCACGGGAACGCCCCTCCTGAAAGCCGACGAGAATCTGATCGAGACCCTGGAGGATAATCAGGTGATTAAGACGAACACGATAAAACAGATGGGTATGAAGGGAAGTCAAAATACAGATGTGTGTGTCTGTGTAGGTCCAGCTGCAGAATATCCTGATGAGCAAGCACGTGGAGTACTTTCTGGTCGAGGTGAGCGGCTGGCAGCGCCGGCTGATGTTGGCGGACCTCGTGATCGGCACCTGGCTGGGAGTGCAGCGCACCTGGGCTCACCTGCAGAGCATCTTCACCAACTCCGAGGACATCCGTAACCAGCTGGCGCATGACGCCGAGCTCTTTCAAGGCATCCATCTCAACTTCCAGGTACAGTAGCTGTCCAGTGGTACAGTGCTGTAACGAAAAGATAAAAACGCTTCTTTGTGTCACTTATGTGCTTGAAATGACATATTTTATCTCACGTACAGGAGTTGATGATGATGGTTGTGAAAACTGCAAATGTGATTGACGTCACCAACCAGCCAGGCTACCTGGAGAAACTTGAGGCTCTGCAGCAAAGGTGCGCAAGAGTACGCGTTATACACTTTATTTTAGAAATACAGTACTGATTTATAAATTTTTTTTCAGATTGTCTGTATGTGAAAAATCTCTAGCCGAGTATTTGGAAACGAAGCGACTGACGTTTCCGCGATTCTACTTCGTCTCGGCCGCTGATCTTTTGGAGATCGTTTCCAAGGGAACGCAGCCCAGACAGGTACAGGCATTTTTCCCAGCACATTATTTCTACTCATTCTATTGGCCAAAGACACAGTTGTGTGTGTGTGTGTGTGTTGTATGAGTGTACAAATCTGGTGTGCGCATTGTATTTGTGTGTAGGTCACACGGCACCTGCTGAAGCTCTTCGATAACTTGGCTGATCTGAAGTTCAGAGATGATGGAGAAGAGGAGGGGAGGGTGGAGGTTGCGGTGGGGATGTACAGCAGAGAGGGGGAGTATGTGCCGTTTTCCGAGGCCTGTGTGTGTGAGGAACAGGTAACTAACACACTTTACTCTATACATGGTTTAATACAAAATACTGTATTTTTGGGTGCACAAACTTCATTATATAGTTAACTGTATTCCTGCACCCTGAGGGTTATGATTTAGGGGTCATTTTACAAGGATTACCCTGGCTGGTGCATTATACGGTATATCTTGTATCAGAGAAAGATAGAATATATTTGCGTATGCAGTATATACACATTATATGTACACATTTTCTTTACTCTTCCTCCGTTTCAGGCGGAGTGTTGGCTGGGTGCGTTGGAGCTCGCCATGCGCTCCACAGTGAGGCAGGAGATCTCCGAAGCCGTAGCGGCGTACGAGGACAAATCACGTGATCAGTGGCTCTTTGACTATCCTGCACAGGTGTGTGTGTGTTTTACCATGTCATTATTTCCTAGGTTGAAGGGAACACAAGAGGTTCAGACCTCACTTTTAAGCGTGTGCGTGTTTTTGTGTGTTTTAGGTGGCGCTGACGGGGAGTCAGATTTGGTGGGCGATGGATGTCGGTATTGCATTTGAAAGGTTGGAGGAGGGCTTCGAGACAGCGCTGAAAGATTATAATAAAAAACAGGTCAGTTCATGTAACTAACACACTAAGGAGTTTCTTTACTGCCTCACTCAGACATTCACTTACTCAAATTCACTTACTCCCTAACTCACTCATTCACTCACTCACACATTCACTTACTCACTTACTCACTCATTCACTTATTCACTCATTCACTCACTCACTCACTTACTCACTCATTCACTTATTCACTCATTCACTCACTCACTTACTCACTCATTTACTTATTCACTCATTCACTCACTTACTCACTCATTTACTTATTCACTCATTCACTTATTCACTTACTCACACATTAATTTACTCACACTCATTCACTCACAAATTCACTCACTCACTTACTCACTTACTCACTCATTCACTTATTCACTCATTCACTCACTCACTTACTCACTCATTTACTTATTCACTCATTCACTTATTCACTTACTCACACATTCATTTACTCACACTCATTCACTCACAAATTCACTCACTCACTTACTCACTCATTCACTTATTCACTCACTCACACATTGACTCACTCAAATTTTTACTCACTTATTCATTCACTTACTCATTCATTCATTCACTTACTCATTTATTCACTTACTCACTCACTCCCTCCCTTTCTCACTTACTTACTCACTCACTCCCTCACTTATGTAGTCACTCAGGTCACTAAGATATGCATGTATTGCAGATCCTGCAGCTGAACTCGCTGATAAACATGCTGCTGGGCGAGCTGAGACCTGGTGATCGGCAGAAGATCATGACGCTTTGTACCATTGATGTTCATGCTCGGGACGTGGTGGCCAAGCTCATCTCTCAGAAGGTAACCATTAGAGACGATCATCCAGAGACATAAAATTGGCTGGTTTTTGGCTTGGTCAGACATGACTGATAATTTGGACATAACCGATTCTGTGCGGAGTGCACGGGCTTCTGCATGTTGCAATAGAAATGCATTACTTTAACAAAAGTCGTGCAGGCTAAAAGCTTCCGATCTGCCTTTCCCTCCAAACTATGTAAGCGCATTAGTCTCAGAACCCTCTCATTACACACTCCTACATCAGTCTCAAAGCACCATGTGCTCCAAATGTTAAGCTCTTGTAGTGTCAGCTTAGTGGTTAGCACTGTCGCCTTGCACTTCCAGGGTCCAGGTTTGATTCCCTGCTTGGGGTCTGTGTGCATAGAGTAGGGTTTCCTCTGGGTTCTCTGGTTTCCTCTGACAGTCCAAAGACATGCAGATTAGGCTAATTGACGTTTCCAAATTGCCCATAGTGTGTGAATGAGTGTGTGTGTGTGTGTGTGTGTGTGTGTGTGCCATGCAATTGATTAGCACCCTGTCCAGGGTGTACCCTGCCTCTCCAGGCCCCCTGCGACCCGGTATACAGGTTAAAGCAGTATAGATGATGAGTGAGTGAGTCAGACTCTTGTATTTGAAGTCAGTTTGTATTGTTTGTTCGAATCAGTTGTGAAGTTGTTGAATAAAGTTAAGGTATAAAACTTATGCCACGCTTGAACTTGAGGTTCAAGGTCCTAAAATTGCCATGACGATAATGCTGACTGAAAATGAGTTACATTTTACATACTATCATTTATCTTTCAAAGTAAAAAGCCTCTCATTGTGCATCGATTTGAAGACCACACGCAACATGGGATGAACATGAGATGATTACACCTCCCAGATTTTGAGGTTCGTCATGATGCTTGTCTTCTAGGTACCGAATGGACAGGCGTTTGCCTGGTTGTCTCAGTTGCGCCATTGCTGGGATGAACAGCAAAACCACTCCTACGTCAACATCTGCGATGCCCAGTTTCAGTTCTCCTACGAATACCTGGGGAACACCAATCGCCTGGTTATTACACCACTCACAGATCGGTTAGTTACATTCTGTCTTTGATCAAACCGGCCTTGTTTCCTGCAACACATTAAAGCTTTCATGATAACCATGTTTTATCCATCATTTGATTGTTACACACAGATGTTACATCACACTGACTCAGTCGCTCCATCTGACAATGAGCGGCGCCCCCTCTGGTCCTGCTGGCACGGGCAAGACGGAAACCACTAAGGACCTGGGTCGCTCGCTCGGCATTATGGTCTACGTCTTCAACTGCTCAGAACAGATGGACTATAAGGTGAGAAGGAAGTAACATGCTGAATGTGAAGTGAGTTGAGGAAATATACAGACGATCAGGCATTTTTTACATCTCTTTATCTTTTTTTTTCTTAGTCTATAGGTAACATCTATAAGGGTCTGGCTCAGACCGGTGTTTGGGGATGCTTTGATGAGTTTAATAGGATCTCTGTGGACGTTTTGTCTGTGGTCGCAGTGCAGGTCAAAACAATCCAGGATGCCGTCCGGAACAAGAAGCAGAGGTCACAGGAGCACACATGATGCCACACTCACTGTCTATACCGCTTTATCCTGTATACAGGGTCAAGGGGGGCCTGGAGCTTTTCCCAGGAGACTTAGGACATAAGGCGCGGTAAACCCTGGGCGGGGTTCCAATCCATCACAGGCCACACACACATGCTCATTTATACACTACTGGCAATTTCGGAACGACAATTAGCTTAACATGCATGTCTTTGAACTGTGGGAAGAAACCCACCAAGCTCGTGGAGAACATGCAAACTCCATGCACACAGACCCAAAGTGGGAATCGAACTCTTGACCCTGGAGGTGGAAGGAGATGGTGCTAACCACTAAACCATTGTGCTGCCTGATGTTGCATTGATTTTATTTTCTATTTAATTTTATTTTCTCCTTCTGCTCATTAAAATAGTGCTTTACATTTTAAAGAAAGCATCAGTGAAATCTCAAACTTGTTTTTTTCCTTTCACATGACACATTCCAGATTTATCGATATCCCCCTCAAGTGATAATTAATCAATTAAACTAATTACCGATGATGGAAAATTGTTGCGTGTCTTCAGATTGCTTGTCAGCCGGAACATGTTAATTTTATTCCTTTTATCGATTGACTGATCAGATTTTACTTCCTTGGAGAGGAGATTGAGCTGAGGCCGACCGTCGGGATCTTCATCACCCTCAATCCAGGATATGCTGGTAGAGCAGAACTGCCAGAGAACCTGAAAGCGCTCTTCAGGTTCCAACTGCTTTGAAAAAACAATCTTAACTACACTATAATTAGCCAATCACATCTGTTCTTAATGTAATAACACACAAATAAAAGTGATTTCTGTGTGTGTGTGTGTGTGTGTGTGTGTGTGTGTGTCAGGCCGTGCGCTATGGTGATTCCTGATTTTGAGTTGATCTGTGAGATCATGCTTGTGGCAGAGGGATTTATAGACGCTCGTCTGCTCGCCCGCAAGTTCATCAGCCTGTACACACTCTGCAAAGAACTTCTCTCCAAACAGGTCCTACAGAAGATGCATCATTTTTCAAAATGATTTCTGAATGCCATATAAATCTGTGTTCGTCTTCGAAACAATAAACTACACAGGAAGTGGATTTGCCTGTAAATCTGGTCTTTTGGGATTGCAGGATCACTACGACTGGGGTTTACGGGCCATCAAATCAGTGCTGGTTGTCGCCGGATCGCTAAAACGACAAGACAAGAGCTGCCCTGAAGACCAGGTGCTCGTCTTCATACTTTCTAAAACATTATTCTTTATAAAAGCCCAATATCGGATCATTTGCTTGCACTGTATGCTAGCAAGTCAAGTCAAGTCAAGTAGGCTTTTATTGTCATTCCAACCATATACAGTTCAGTACACAGTGAAACGAAACAACGTTCCTTAGCACTGGCGTTCCCACATGTTACAGTGCTTCTCATGTGTTCTTGAATTTCTTTAGATTGTGTTGTTTTTTTTTAGATCTTTTATCATGCTTGACTTTGTCATTCAGGTTCTATTTAAGTGCTTTATTGATTCAACAAGTCTGGCAGTAATCAGGCCTGGGTGTGTAAAGTCAAATTTAACTCAGCTTTCCAAAATTTGTGTATTATTACAATTTGTCAACCATTTAAGTGTGACAAATACAGTGGTACCTCGGCATATGAATTTAATCTATTTCGGAGGCGATTTCTTACGGCAGAATTTCATATCGCAAAACACATTTTCCCATAAGAAATAATGTAAATGCAGATAATCCGTTCCAGCCACCCAAAAATATTACCAATATTACCAATTTCCAACACTATAATCATATTTTTTGCATATAAACACAATCAAACCATTTAGAAAAGACATGTAAATGAAGTAAAATATGAAATAAATAGACATTAAACCTCACATAACCTTAATTTATGATTCTTCTTGGCATCGGCTGCTTAAAAAAAGGAACTGAAAGCGGCTCATTTTTTCTTCTTGATAACATTCTTGGGGCCGATGGTGCTCTGTCTTTACTAAAACTTGCACAAAATGCAAAAAAAAAGTAAATTTGCTTGGCTTTGCTTTCCAATGACGCTAACACGTTTTGAATGTAACTGGACGTACACGCAACCGTATCGCTCGTTGCTTGTATGCCGAAAATACTTTTCATGCCGATGCAAATTGCTTGCAAAATTTTAGTTCTTAATGAAAAAATTCACAAGGCGGGGCATTCACATGGGGAGGTACCACTTAAAAAACAAACAAACAAACAAACAAAAAAACATACATCACGAAAGGGGGCAAATACTTTTTCACAGCACTGTAAGTATTTGTTAATAATTGTTTGCTTTCCTGTCTCCGGTCTCTCACACACTACTATAACACATTTGTAATAGATAGTAACGCATTACTACCGTCTTGTCAAGGTGTTGATGCGCGCCTTACGAGATTTCAACCTGCCGAAGATTGTGACGAGTGACGTACCGATATTCCTGGGTCTGATCAGTGATTTGTTTCCCCTGTTGGACATCCCGCGTAAGAGAGACCTGCAGCTGGAGCAGCACGTCCGCCAGGCGATCAGCGAGCTGCGTCTGCAGCCTGAGGAGAACTTTGTCCTCAAGGTCAAGCTTCTGGTTCCTCTTGTCCGTGTTGCTTCACTAGAGGTGTGTTTATAAGACGTTCGGTCTGATCAGTCTGATCTGTTCACAGGTGACTCAGCTGGAGGAGCTGCTCACCGTCAGACACTCTGTCTTTGTAGTTGGTGGAGCTGGGACAGGAAAGAGTCAGGTACACACACACACACACTTAGAATTCTTAACCAAAAAAAAAAAATCGAACCCGGGCCGCCGTGGTGCGAGTCATACTGTTTGCACCTCGGCGTACAGATTTTAAAGACGCTCCATAGAACCTACTCGAACATGAAGCTGAAGGCTGTGTGGAGCGACATGAACCCGAAAGCCGTGACCACCGACGAGCTTTTCGGCTTCCTGCATCCTGCAACACGCGAGTGGAAAGATGGTAAGAGTGTGAGCGCTGTGTTCTGTGTGTATGGAAAGTGTGTGTGTATCATGTGTCTGCTTTAAATATACGTTTTTAGGTCTGTTCTCGTCCACCATGAGAGAGTTGTCTGCTTTATCCCATGATGGACCGAAGTGGATCGTGCTGGACGGCGACATCGATCCCATGTGGATAGAATCGCTCAACACCGTTATGGATGATAATAAGGTCGCTATAAATACACGCCAATCTCAGCATGGAGGCGTGGCTTTCTCGTTACTAGTAAACACTTTTTAAAATTTTTAATATGAAAGCTGATTGCCAAATTGTGTGTGTGTGTGTTTTAGGTGCTGACTCTGGCTAGTAATGAACGCATCTCTTTAACATCCTCTATGCGTCTGCTGTTTGAAATCAGTCATCTCAAGGCTGCCACTCCTGCAACTGTGTCCCGAGCAGGCATCCTTTACGTCAACCCACAGGACCTCGGCTGGAGCTCGTGAGTAATGTGTTAGCTCCGCCCACTCCCAAAATCTTAAACCACGCTCAATCAAAGGTGTTTTTTAAAGTAGCTGTAAAGTGCTCGCCCTATCATCCGAAGATTGCAAGTTTGAATCCCGGGTATGATGATGATATACCCAGGATCATGTAGCCTCTTGTAGCCAGAAGCTGAGAGAGATTTGATTGGCCGAGCTCTTTTAGAGGGGAGGGACAGGAGGCACTCCAACGCTCTGACATGAATTGCGGCTCTAAGACAATCATGGGCACTTGTGAGCTCGTGCAATCGGAAGGAGGGAATAGTGCTGTCCTTCGAGTGTGTTACACCGACCCCCAGCGGTGTGTGAGCGAGCTATTCTATGGCATCATGTGACTCGGAGGAAACATGTGATAGTCTCTGGCCCTCCCTGACTGCTAGTTGTAGACTTGATGGGGGAGTGGCCTAATGACAGATGGGAATTGGATATGACTAAATTTGGGAGGAAATCAGGAAAAATCCCAAAATAATAAAAATAATAATAAAAATGTTAAACTCTTGTATTTAATGTTAATTTGTATTATTTAAATATTGTTTTTAAGTGAGAAAACCAA
>JAOTRS010000012.1:6147653-6158524 GCA_028565755.1 Dinotopterus cunningtoni | reverse complement strand
AATAAATAGACAATTTTATGATGTAGGCCGAAAATGAGCTTCCCCTATTTGACAGACCAGTAGCCGCCACTGATGTAGTCGATGGCTCCAGTAATTCAATATGTTCTTTATGGGTGTAATAATAATAATAATAATAATAATAATAATAATTACACTTCAAATCTTTCTGTGTGTGTGTGTGTGTGTGTGTGTGTCAGGTTCCAGTTCCTATGAGCGAGGGCATCGATCCTATCTCCATGCTCACCGATGACGCTACTGTGGCCAAGTGGAATAACGAGGGTCTGCCTGGTGATAAGATGTCGACCCAAAACGCGACTATTCTGTTAAACTGCGAGAGATGGCCTCTCCTCATCGACCCCCAGCTGCAGGGCATTAAATGGCTGAAAAGTCGCTATGGGGGCAGCCTCTGGGTCGTTAACCTGGGTCAGAAAGGGTGAGCGGGCATGGCTGGGATTGGACCCAAATATACAATAGTAGCACTAAAGGATGTTTGTTATGTTCTTCATTCCCACCTGTATGTGTGTGTGTGTAGGTACGTCGATGTACTCGAGCAGGCAGTGGTAACAGGGGAACCGGTATTGATCGAGAACCTGGAGGAGACCATTGACCCCATTATTGATCCGCTGCTGGGACGCTACACCATCAAAAAGGGCAGGTGAGGGGTGTTAGGACACTCGCTCGGGTACCACCGGAGTACTTCACCGGATAGTTTAGGGGCGTGCACTCAGGCACAGTAGGGTCTCTGGAGAGCGCAGTTTCATTGCATCCCGCTATAAAGGTACCTTGCGTCATGTGTCCTCACACGCAGCGCGCCCTAGAGAGCATTTCGTCACGTTTATTTTCTATTTGTAAAGGGCAGTCCGTTTCAGAGACACCCCCGAGGGCTGAATCACAGCATGGCAGCAGAACGTCTGCCTTCTGGAAAGCAGAATCATGGCCTTGTCTACGCCGTGACGCCGCTTTATATGTATATAAATATAAGCAAAGTGAAGACCTGAGCAAGACAGACATCTTCCAAAGGGGAGGCCATTTTGACCTTTCCGCAATGTTTTGACCTTTCTGCTTTTACACTCTTTTTCTTTTTTTCTAGGTATATAAAGGTAGGGGATAAGGAGTGTCTGTTCCACCCGAGTTTCCGCCTCATCCTGCATACGAAAATGGCCAACCCGCACTACAAGCCGGAGATCCAGGCTCAGACCACGCTTATTAACTTCACTGTGACGCGGGACGGCCTGGAGGACCAGCTCCTCGCCGAGGTCGTCAACTTGGAGAGACCTGACCTCGAGCACCTCAAAGTATGTGTGTGTGTGTGGTTGGGGGTTGGATGTGGATTAATGCGTGATACCCAAGTTGATTTATGTTTAGGTGTTTTCATGAACAGCAGAGTAACCACTATGTGTGTGTGTGTGTGTGTGTGTGTGTGTCTTGGGTGTGCAGTCCGAGTTGACAAAACAGCAGAACACTTTTAAAATCGAGCTGAAGCAGCTGGAGGATGAGCTGCTGACCCGACTCTCAGCCGCTGAAAGTAATTTCCTGGGGGACAACATGCTGGTGGAGAAACTGGAAAGCACCAAACACACTGCGGCCGAGATCGAAATGAAGGTGCTTTTAATAACCACTCTTCATCTGTATATTTATAAATTATATAAATTGTTTTTATTTTCCTATTTGTTTATTTGTGACATGCAGTACACACACACACACACACACACACATACAGTATTAGAGATGAGGTGGGAAAAATGATGCAGTGATATTTCACAATTCTTTTTGTGTAGCAAATCACTACACTGAGTCCAAAATATATTTTTTTAAATAAATTTTTAATTTATATATGTTTGCATTTGTGGTGGTAAAATGTTGCAGTTCCTCTATGATCCTACAGGTGGTGCTGTTTAAAGTGTTCACATATTGGTGGCAGGCGGAACACTGGCCTGTCTGGGACGAGCAAGTAATTTGCTGAGTTTGTTGAGAATTGTTACGAAATCTGGAAAAAATATAAAATCGAATCAGGATATTTATAAAATGAGGATACAAATTGAAACCTACGCGCTGTTTATTTACAGTATTGCACAAAAGTCTTGGGAACAAACAAACAAACAAAAAAATACCACAAGCAAAAAAATACCATAACCTATGCCTTTAAAAACATTTCTACATAAAATAGAAAAGCGTAATAGAATAAACACAGTCAATATTTGGTGTGAAAGCTCTTTGCTTGAAAATAATCAGTACTGTAGTGTTAGATACAGATGTGTCCAGTTTTCCACTCCTTAAACAGCTGGTAGGTTTTACTGAGCGTGCTGGAGAATATGAGCTCTCTTTACAGGCATGCAAATATTCTTCTCTAATCTTATTTATTAATCAATTATTTTAAAGTTATGTTTGAAAATAGTAAACTTTTTTTTATATTATAATGCAAACATACAGTATATACCACAACATTTGTACTACAGATAATACACTGCCTAAGGCTTTTGCACAGTACTGTATGTAGATTTGCAAGTTTATTCACACCTAGGAGTAATTTTAGTGTTGCTTTGGGAATGTGATCGAATTAAAAAGCTTTTGCTCTTGCGTGAGGAGCTTGATTTGCTTTATGTGCAGGTTTTAGACATGTTTAGAACTTAATCATATGTGTGTGTGCAGGTATTAGAGGCGAAGGTGAACGAGGTGAAGATAAACGAAGCTCGTGAGCACTACAGACCCGTGGCAGTACGATCGTCTCTCCTCTACTTCATCATCAACGACCTGAACAAGATCAACCCCATGTATCAGTTCTCGCTCAAGGTCTGTCCTCCTGCGCTTCTTGCTAAGGGGATAAACTGTACAGTATGTACACTATAATTGTAGGATTTGATGCGTCATGTTCAATCGATGGTTCAGCCTCTCAAACAAACACACAAACATTGGAAAACAAATATTTCTTGGCTGCATTTGTGTATTGCATATTGTGTAGAACTGTTTCGTTAAGATGCATCCAGCTGTGTTTCCTTTCCGCAGGCGTTTGATGTGGTTTTCCGTAAGGCGGTGCAGAACGCCGAGGCGTGTGTCGACGTCAAGACCCGTGTTAGCACGCTCGTCGAGTGCATCACCTTCTCTACCTTTAACTACATCAACAGAGGCCTGTTCGAGAGAGACAAGCTGACGTTCACAGCTCAGCTCACGTTCCAGGTAGCACACGTATTATTCTATGCTAATTGGACAAAAAAAATGTTGCACACTTTAAGCTTTGATTACAGCACACACATGGAAGAAAAACTCCATAGATGTGATAACCTGGTCATTCAGTACATTCAGGTCGTCAGCTGACTTTATTTTACTGACGCTGACACTATGCATGATGCTTCCATCTTACCCTGACACGCCTATCACTATGGAATAGGCTCAATCTGGACTCATCAGGTCACATGACCATTTTCCATCACTACAAAGTCCAATCTTTTGGCTCTCTAGCAAATTCAACCTTTTTTTCTGATGAGTCTCACTAACAAGTGGTTTTCTTATGGACACACAGCTGTTTAGTTCCAATCCTGGGAGTTCTTGTCACATTTTTTGTGTGCGCGGGTATTTTTCCTTGATTTTCTCCCTAATTTAGTCGTGTCTAATTCCTCACCGTCACTAGGGGGCTCCCTAAGTAATTAAGGCTAGTTCTATCACTCAGTCGTGAGGGTCGAAGACTATCACATGTTTCCTCCGAAACACGTGACGCCAGCCGACCGCATCTTTTCGAAAAGAGCTCACTCACGCACCGTTGGGGGCGGAGTAACACACTCGGAGGACAGCGCTATCCGCTCCTTCCGCCTGCATGAGCTCACAGACGTCCCTGATTGGCTGTAGAGCGGTAATTAATGTGGGAGCATGAAGTACCTCTCATCCCTCCCCTCTGAGATAGCTCAACCAATCAGCTCTCTCGAGACCTCCGGCTGCGAGAGGTTACAACACCCTTGTAACTCTGTATTATTATTATTATTATTATTATACACTTCAGCACTATCCTTCCAGGTTTTGATAATGTGTTAAAGTTCCAGTTCCAGTCATATCAAATCTCCTTAGTTGTTTTCTTTGCTTGGTGCAG
Source organism: Dinotopterus cunningtoni (assembly GCA_028565755.1). Classification (NCBI taxonomy): domain Eukaryota; kingdom Metazoa; phylum Chordata; class Actinopteri; order Siluriformes; family Clariidae; genus Dinotopterus; species Dinotopterus cunningtoni. The sequence goes on along the minus strand of JAOTRS010000012.1, from coordinate 6,154,446 downwards.
CCAATAATTTGACCCTTCTAAAATGTCAACCTTTTTTTTGTTTTTAGCCAGGCTACAGTATGTATTTATGCATTTATGCGAAGATAAAAATACCGTACCAGTGTGTGTGAGGGTGTGAATGTGAATAGGTCAGACTGCAGTTTATCAGCCCACCCTTAATGTACAGTAGTGTAAGAAATGAGTCCCTGACCATGCCATTACTATACTGTCTACTATATATATTTGTCCCAAGCACATGCTCGTGTTTTGTGTGTGTTTCAGCTGTTACTGATGAATAAAGAGATTGATATACGAGAGTTGGATTTCCTCCTGCGCTTCAATATTGACCACAGTTACATCAGTCCTGTTGACTTCCTCTCCAACTCTGCCTGGAGTGCCATTAAGGTACTACACACATATGTATGCACACACACACACATATGTATGCACACACACACACATATGTATGCACACACACACACACACACACACACACACACACACACACACACACCTATTCAAGCTTGTCACATTACCCTCAGGTAAAAGAATAATTAAGTCAGTAGCGTGACCAGACGTCCCACTTCCTGAGACAGTCTGGTGTTTCTGCTTCATTGTAGGTGTTCAGACTTGTTTTCCAGGACGTGTTTATTTGCACACCACATGAGTGAGGAAGAGGTGTGTTCCAGGTGTCAAAGCTGTTTCTTAGCTGAATTGACAGTTGATTTTCTTAGACATGATGCAGTGATGTAGGAAACATAAGTAAGATGAGAATTACAACAAATCTTAGCATGCAAAATCTAATAAAAAAAACAACAACAAAACAATCAACCCTTCACGCGCCCTTGTGTTACATTGTAGGTCATTTTTCTCTTTAAATATATAATACACTTCACGGTTTGGCGTATCCATTATTGCATTTACAGTAACACTCTGTAATGATCACAATTGTCATGTTCGTCCTCCCGCAGACGATGAGTTTTACGGACGAGTTTCGAGGACTCGACCGAGACATCGAGGGCTCTCCTAAACGCTGGAAGAAAGTGGTCGAGTCGGAGTGTCTGGAAAAAGAGAAGCTCCCCCAGGAGTGGAAGAGCAAGAGCTCGCTCCAGAAGCTTATCCTCATGCGCGCTCTCCGTCCTGACCGCATGACCTACGCGCTCAGGTAGACACGATTTCTCATGGTGTTGGTGTTTAACCAGAGGGGAGAGTTAATGTTTTTACATTAGGGTTCTGGGATCGTTTCTGAGAACACTTGACACCTGAAGTCTGGTTCATTTTGATCAGTGAGAAGACTTTCGTTCCATGCTTGGAAAACTGTGCCACTTAAATCGGACTTGGGCATGGTTCCAAAGAATGGGATCATTGTGTTCTGATTGTGTTCCGATTAGGTCGTCTCGGGAATGAGACTGCGTACTCGGACACGAATTAAATCAGACATGAAAGCCAATTGTGCCTGAACATGGAAGTAGATCATCGTTTAGACGTGATGTCATCAGTGCCGTCGGGCTCCTCCAAAAAAGTATTGTACGCTCCGATGTCATATTCTGATCTCCATAGCCATAGCTGATAAAGTGGGAAGTCACGCGAGAGCGTTGCTCCTGACATTTATTTTCCTGAAATATCAATAATAATAGGCATAGCACAAAGGTTAATTTCCTCGTTCTTTTCTTGGGTTAAATGGTGGCTCAAAAACCAAGCATGAGCGTACTGACACCTGCTGTATAGGAGGGTGTAAATACGCAAGCGTACCTGAGTACGGAGCACAAAAAACAATATAAATGCCGGCCAGCAAGGAGGGAAAGCAATCATTCCTGGGCACAGTAATAACCAATCTTGGCTAATGTGAAAGATTCTTAGAGCCTTTTTGGATGTTTTTAATATTGGAAATGTGTGTGTGTGCGCAGGAACTTTGTAGAGGAGAAGCTGGGTGTCCAGTACACTGAGAGCAGGAAGTTGGAGTTTGCGAGGTCGTTCAAGGAAAGTGGTCCGGCCTCGCCTGTGTTCTTCATCCTGTCACCTGGAGTCGACCCGCTAAAGGATGTGGAGTCTCTGGGTAAAGCTGCGTACGCTCGTCTTAATCCTGCTGACTCACTTCCACACTAACCTAAAGAAATTGGATGCATATGCCATTCTTTCATTTTGTGTGTGTGTGTGTGTGTGTCAAGGTAAAAAGCTTAGCTTCACTATAGACCTCGGGAAGCTGCATAATGTCTCTCTTGGACAAGGCCAGGAAGCTGTAGCAGAGCTAGCCATGGAGAAAGCTTCCCAAGAAGGTCACTGGGTTATACTACAGGTACAGTATGTACATTTTAATATGTCCATTATGATTCATTGGCAGCACGGTGGCGTAATGGTTAGCACTAGACATCTTATACCCCTATCTCACCTATGCGGTTTGACGCACGGTGAGATGCGGAGTTAGGCACCGTGAGTCGCCGTGATTGCCCGCCGACGTTCCGCTGGCGTTCCGCTGGCGTTCCGCGAAGTTCTGTAAGGACCGCAAGCTTCCGCGAGGACCGGCAAAAAAATTAAACATGTTTAATTTTTCGCGCGGAAAGATGGAAACGTACTCACAGCGCCAAAAACTCGCGGTGAATCATGATAAACCGTACTTATGGCCACCGTGCGAAACCGCGTAGGTGAGATAGGGGTATTACACCCCCAGAGTCCGGGTTAAATTCCTGCCTTGGGGTCTGTGTGCATGAAGTTTGCATGTTCTCCCTGTGCTTGGTGGGTTCCCCCGGGTACTCCGGTGTTCTCCCACATTCCAAAGACATGCAGAGTCGGCTAATTGCCATTCCCAAGTGCCCGTAGTGTGTGCGTTTGAGTCTGTTGCATGTTGACTGCATGACTACAGTCATAAAAAATGGGAATGAATACAAGGATAATCATCATTGGCCTCCACGGTCCCTAGCTGGACTACAGAGGTTCCTAGATGAATGGATGGATAATTTATTAGCTTCAAATCTATTCCTGCACCCCTGATAACCATGTGTTCATGCTCCGTGCATTTCTTAGAACATCCATTTGGTTGCAAAGTGGCTCGGGAGTCTGGAGAAGCTCCTGGAACGATGTTGTGAGAGCAGTCACCCGGACTACCGAGTGTTTATGAGCGCAGAGCCAGCGGCCACCCCTCAGGAGCATATAATCCCTCAAGGCATTCTGGAAAACTCCATTAAAATCACTAATGAACCTCCGACTGGAATGCTGGCCAACCTACATGCAGCACTGGACAACTTTGACCAAGTGAGAAATTACATAAAATACATTACAAACACACATTGTTTGATAATGCCTTTTTATGTGCTTGTTAACAGTACGTATATATATATGTGTGTGTGTAGGACATCCTGGACCAGTGTTCCAGGGAGCAGGAGTTTAAGACCATCCTGTTCTCGCTGTGTTATTTCCATGCGTGCGTTGCAGAGAGAAGGAAGTTCGGCCCTCAGGGCTGGAACCGCAAATATCCGTTTAACACGGGAGATCTCACCATTTCTGTTAACGTGCTTTACAATTATCTGGAGGCCAACTCTCAGGTGTGTGTGTGTGTGTGTGTGTGTGTGTGTGTGTGTGTGTTTATCAGTAGAGGGGCTCCAGCACTAAGCTAATATTATTTCAGTGGCCATTTTTTTCACACGTTACTCAGACCTTGGACTTGACATGAAGTACTGTCAATAACTGTTATATGTCAATAACTGTGGTTACACATATACTACCTGTGTGAGACAGAATTTATCTTTGTGAGTGTGTGTTTCTTGTTGAGCACTAGGTGCCGTGGGAAGATCTTCGCTATCTCTTTGGAGAGATCATGTACGGTGGACACATCACCGACGACTGGGACAGGAGACTGTGCAGGACGTATTTGGAGGAGTACATGCAGCCCAACCAGGTGCACAAGCATGCACTCCTTTAACATTGCGGGTGTGCCAATAATTTCAAAACAATTGATAGTAAAGCCTTCTCTAGAAAAAAAAAACATCACTGAGTCTCCTGTAATTTCGTAGAGAGATTGGGTTTATGCATATGGAGTCCTCATGCATTCATCGATTTTTGTTTCATAATTAAGGAGTTAACACAAGGTACAGTATGTTCTGCCCATGTGTAAAAACTTAAATATTCCCTTTTTTTACCCGACAGTTTGACAGGAAGTTGGCTTTAGCCCCTGGCTTTGTTGTTCCCTCCAACCTGGACTATGACGGATACCACAGCTTCATAGACGAGATGCTTTCCCATGAGAGCCCGGTGCATTATGGGCTTCACCCCAACGCAGAGATCGAGTTTCTGACGGTGACCTCCGACAGTCTGTTCCACACACTGCTCGAACTGCAGACCAGAGACTCATCAATGGGCGATGGAGCATCGCAGAGCACAGAGGAGAAGGTCCGCTCAAGGGAGCGGTCTTAGTATCCGCTGCTGTTTGTTTGTCTGTGTCAGATTGCTCATTGATGTATAAATCATTAGTTGCGTCTGCTGCATGATTTTGCTGTAAGTAACGTGACTGCATTCACAAAGTCAGGGCTTGATCAACATTATTAGAAGCTCGCCACGTCCTCTTTGCTCTTTGGAGGGTGTAGGTAGTAGCCGCATCACTGTGGCAAGTAACATTAAGATTAAGATTTCTTACAGCACAATGAAATGATTTTCCTGCATATACCACTTAGGAAGCTGGGGTCAAAGCTCAGGGCCAGCAAGGAATCAGTGCTCTCGGAGCAGATAGGGTTAAGGGCCTTGCTCAAGGGCTCAACAGTAGCAACTTGACCAGGGCTTGAACCCCAGACCTTTCAATAAACAAACCAGAGCCGTATTTACAGAATAGGAACGGCGGATGTCAAGAACCAGGAGAGCAGGTGCTCATATAATTGATTTGGATGTCTCTAGGTAAAGACGGTCTTGGATGACATCCTGGAGAAACTACCGGAGGAATACAACATGTCAGACCTCATGTCTAAAACGGCCGAGCGCACACCCTACGTTCTGGTGTGCTTCCAGGAGTGTGAGCGCATGAACATGCTGGTTAATGAAATACGGCGGTCACTGAAAGAGCTGGACTTGGGACTAAAGGTGTGTGTATGTGTATGTTTGTGTTCTTCAGGTGTCCATTGTGTCTATATTGTGTAAGAATATTGTGCATGTGGTTTACGTGGTAGGGCGAACTGGCCATATCTTCAGAGATGGAGCAGCTACAGACAGCACTGTTTTTTGATAATGTTCCTGACACCTGGACTAGGCTCGCGTACCCCTCCACCTACACCCTGGCTCAGTGGTAATACACACATACACTCGTGCATGTGCACACACACATATGCCTTACTACAATTGCAAAGAAATGGCTTGGCATTAAAAACGCTGATCAAAAATAAAACACTTTTGTAAAAGTGTGTAGAAATGATGTATTGTTTTGTTTGCTGAGGTACAATGATGTGCTGCTGCGCTGTCGAGAGCTGGATAGCTGGACTCAGGATCTCTCTCTGCCCAGCGTAGTCTGGCTCTCAGGTCTTTTCAACCCTCAGTCTTTCCTCACAGGTAACTCTTAGACACACACTTGTGTACATGGATCCAAGCAATCACTTTATATCACACACTAACTCAGGGTAACTGTTGTGTCGCAGCCGTGATGCAGAGCTTGGCACGTAAGAACGAGTGGCCGCTTGATAAGATGACTCTAACGGTGGACGTGACAAAGAAATTTAAGGAGGAGTTTAACCAGCCGGCCAGAGAGGGTGCTTACGTCTACGGACTCTACATGGAAGGTTTGAGATACACACAATGCTCCTGTCAGGACGTCTGAGTCAGGGCCTTCACATGAGATTTTTCTGCATAGTTCAATTTCATGTATACACAATTGCATGCATACATGTAAAACTCAGTACACATTTAGATCTCATCGAACTGAACTACTTTCACTCTGCATATCATGGACTCAACAGGAAGCCAGTTATTAGGGCCCAAGCACTATAGGGTGCACAGGACTATCTTGTTTTCCCAAGGATTATTTTTTTTTCACCCTTTTGGGCTTTTTGGGTGTCTTAACATGCTCAAAAACTCATGAAAATTGGCAGGAAGGGTGGAATCTGCTGCCATTAGCATGCCTGAGTGTCGCTACTGAGGGGCCCCAACAAGAGATTTTGATGCATATCTCATACACACTTGCACGTATGCACACGAAACTTGGTACACATTTTTAGCTCATTAAGCCAAACAACTTTCGCACTACATGTCCTGGGCTCAACTCGACAGGAAGTCGGTTATTTTGGGTCGTTCCCAAAAACACACCCGATGGATTTTAATATACTTCTCCTAGGGAATTTATACAATCGCCACCAAACTGGGCCGATGTGATCTAAAGATATTGAGGATGCAAAATTGCAGAGGGATCTCAAACGGGTCAGTTGTGATAATGCCTTAAACTTACGCTGAAAAGTAATTCATAACATTCTGTGTGGCCTTATATTGAGTGACATTATATTCTGTGATACGTTCAGTGACATCACATTGAGTAAAATCATAGTGTGATGGTTTTCTTCCATCATCTGTGGCCTATTGTACACACGTACTGTACAGTCGTGGCCAAAAGTTTTGAGAATGACACAAATATTAGTTTTCACAAAGGTTGCTGCTAAACTGCTTTTAGATCTTTTTTTCAGTTGTTTCTGTGATGTACTGAAATATAATTACAAGCACTTCATACGTTTCAAAGGCTTTTATCAACAATTACATGACATTTATGCAAAGAGTCAGTATTTGTAGTGTTGGCCCTTCTTTTTCAGGACCTCTGCAATTCGACTGGGCATGCTCTCAATCAACTTCTGGG
>JAOTRS010000012.1:6083851-6097179 GCA_028565755.1 Dinotopterus cunningtoni | reverse complement strand
TTACTATACTGTATGCAACATTAATCACCCAGTGTTTTTATGCAATTATGCATGTTACTGTGGTTAATTTCTTTATATATTTATATATATTTTATTAAAGATAAGGCAGTTGAGCTGCATGTCGTCTACTCGAATGCTTTTGGATGAACATGGATAAATATTTAGACAAAGAAAAGCTGTGCGTTCTGCGCTTGGAGCACCTGTTGAGTCTGAGTTCAGGCTCAAGGTCGGACGCCAGAATGTTCTTTTTTGTGATGGCATTTAGAAGGAGAGAGCTGGAGATAGATAAAGAGAGAGAGAGAGAGAGAGAGAGAGAGAGAGAGAGAGAGAGAGGGTCTGGGGAGGAGAAGAGCCCGAGGCTGTAATGGAGCAGGGGTCAGCGGGTACCTGATATAAACCTCGACAGCCACATCTCTCTCTTTAGAGCTCTCAACCTCAAGTGTGTGTGTGTGTGTGTGGAGGTGGAGTGCTCTGAGTGTGTTTGCATGTTTTTGCTTCTAACTGGGGACTAAAGAATAATTTGGCTGAGGGACAACTGCTTTAAATACTTGCAGCTTTTATTTAATTTATTAATTAATTCATTCAATCATTCGTTAATTTATTCATTCAATCATTTATTTAATTATCATTCAATCAATCGTTCATTCATTCATTCCGTTATTCAATCATCCAATCATTGATTTTCCATAAGACATGTTCAGTGTAGGGACACCTGGGGTCTATCCCACAGAGCTGGGTGACACCATTCATAGTGTGCCAACCCATCACAGGGCATACACATGCTCTCTCTCTCTCTCTCTCTCTCTCTCACACACACACACACACACACACACACACAAACCCACACATAGTCATAGGCCACAGAGGGAGGAAACTGGAGTACCTGGAGGAAACCCAGAAAGAAAGCACTGGGAAAACATGGACACTCCGCTCATACACCGATCAGAGCCCGGATTCGAACCCCTAACCCTTAAGGGCCGTGGCAACACTGCAGTTTTTTATTTTTTTTTTAAATAAATAGAATAAACTAGCTGAAATGATTAATTATGCCAATAGAAGGTCCTCAGAAGGAGAGTAAGACAAAAGTAAATGTGTGTGTGTGTGTGTGTGTGTGTGTGTGTGTGTGTGTGTGTGTGTGTGTTATATCATAGCTGGAATAAATGGTCAGTGCATTTAAATGATCTCACAGTGTTGGATTAGGGCAATAACAAAGCCGACTCAGGCCATTAGCCGTGTAATGTGACTCCGGAGACACCTGATAGATTGCACACACTAACTCACACACTCGGACACACACACACACACACACACAAAAAAAACCCTCACACATTAAAGCTGTTTGTTTTTTACACTACCTAAAAAAAAAAAAAAGAAAAATCGATGATCCCAGATTGGCGCTAATTTGAGCCAGGATTTATAATGGTTTCAGGGCCGGATAGCGAGCAGATAATCAATACGCCACTGCCACTCGCGCGAAGCCAACGATGATTAATCTACAGCACAGCGGGAAAGAAGCAAAGCTAATAGACACAAAAGAGACAAATTATTTCCCAGCAGATGCCAGGCTCCAGGCATAAATCCAGGGAAAGCGGCTAGACGTCCTCGCCCATGCTAAACCTGATCCCGCGCGCGGATGCGGACGTGAGTTTAGCGCTAGTCGTTAATTACTTCGGCACTGGATTCGAAGTATCTGCTTTAACCTAATACTTTGACTTCCTCCATTATTCAACGTCTCCGGATTCGGAAATGTCAAAAGACTTTTTATCATCAGAGAACCTCAAGGATCTAAATTTCTAGCCAGTTTAAGGTTTAATAAGAGACGCTACAGTGAGGATGAGACCCGAGACTTTTTTATCTCCTGCTACATGAGCTAGATAATTAGCTATTCAGATAAATTCTATGCTTGCTAACATTTCAGGGGTTACAAATAAAGCGCTAGGATACAATCTTACAGGTTTTCCTATGTTACTCAGTTCTGTGGTGAAAAAAAATAACTTTTCATTTGTAATTAAACTTAGTGTGCAATTTCATCTGTACCGTCTGTTCAGGGCCGCTGGGACCGGGAGCCTATGCCAGGAGACTTAGGGCATGAGGCGGGGTACCACAAGTGTGCGATTTGAGTTATCTAAATTTTATTTACATTAAACACAACAAAAACAACTTTTTCACAATTTTTTTTTTCATTTAAAAAAAAAATTCATGTTGTTTTTCTTTTTCGTGTTTTTATTGGCAGGATTTCACAGGACCGTTAACTCTTATTGTCAGACACATAGACATTTCCTTCTTGTGCTCAAGCCTAAAAAAATAAGGTGTGTGTGTGTGTTAGAGAGAAGGAACGGGAGAGCGACAGACAGAGGAAGCAGACAGAGACGGTCAATCTAAAATCAGACATGACACGATGTCGCAAAAGAGACATGGTAGGAAAAATTCATCAAATAGCGCACCTATGGAAACAACGAGGATAACGGCAGAGACAGAACAAGAAGATGAGGAAGATGAGGAAGAAGAAAGATGGAAGAGAAAATAGTGAATTTTACATGAATCGTTTTAAAAAAATGAAGGAAAAAAAAGCCTGTTTTGTTATGGTGAATTCTAACACGTGACAGTAATGACAATTACAGTGGCTCCGCCTCAAAAATTCTTCAATTTGCTGTGGGGAATAAAGAATAGACTGTGGAGCGATGGGGAAAAGGTTCCAGATTTACACCGTTCCAGAGTGGTGGTGCATCTGGGTAGGAAGAGCGGCGGATGAAGTGATGAACCCATCCATCACACCTCGCGCCTCCTGTACGAGCCTCTGGAGACGGTGTGATGGTCTGGGGTTGCTTCAGTCGCTCAGGTCTAGACTCAGCAACGTTATGTGTCCAAAAAAATGAAGTCAGCTGACGACCTGAATGTACCGAATCACCAGGTTATCACATCTTTGGAGTTTTTTCTTCCCTGATGGCACGCGCCATATTGCGAGACTCAAATTGTACAAGAGTGGTTCAGGGAACATGAGACATAGAGTCTAGACGGCTCATAGACAGAGAATTTTGGGACGTGCCGGAGAAGCTTTACGCAGCGGTCCGACTCTTCCATCATCAATACAAAATCTTGGAGATAAATGGATGGAATAAGCTTCCCGAAATGATGCCATGGCTGGGAATCAAAGCAAAAAGCCTTTTTTTTTGGCCAGGAAGGAAGGACTGAGAAAGAAAGTGAGGGAGGACGGAGAAGGTACTTGTAAGAAAGGAAAGAAAGAAGGAAGGAAGAGGAAGGTGATTTAAGGAGGAAGAAGAAGAAGAAGAAAAAAGGAGACAAGAGGAAGAAGAAGTAATTTAGGAAATAAGGAAGGAAGGAGAAAGAAAGTGAGAAATGAAGATGGAAGCAAGTCAAGAAGGAAAGGGAAAGTACCGTGATTGAGGCAGGAAGAAAGGAATGTGTTGAAAAAATGAGAAAGAAAGCAAAGAAGGAATACTAGTAGTAGTAGAATAGAAGTTAATTGGGGCAGCAATGAAGGAGGGATACAGTATGGGGAAGCAATGAGGAAAGAAAGGGGAAAGAAAATAAGGAAGGAAAGAGGAAGAAGTAAGAGAAAAAAGGAGATGGTGAAGGATGGAAGGGAGAAAGTGGTCAAGAAAGGACAAAGCAATCGACGCAGAAAGGAATCAAAGAAAGAAAGAAAGAAATATTAGAGCATGCAGCCGTTGTTTTGTTTTTGTTTAGTTTTTTGGGCCAGACAGTGTATTTTATGATGAAGACATTTGTGTCATATGTAGAAAAAAAAATATCTTGTGTAAATTTTGTGTTTGTTTTAGGAAAAGGTTTATAACTGCTCAGGTGTCAGAGTTGTGTTTCATCACCAGACGTGTGTGTGTGTGTGTGTGTGTGTGTGTGAAAGCAATAAGATCAGCTCCAGTTTAAGACGAGAGGAAAGTAAAAACCCTGTAATATGCCTTAGGAATGATTCAGATGTGTATATTCGAGTCCAGCCGGCGAGTCTGTATTCAGTGTATCATGACGGCTGGAGCGTACGTCTAACTGAGATGAATGGACACATTTTTAGTTGGCGGTCTCCATGGAGAGGTCAGGAGCAGAGAGAGAGAGAGAGAGAGAGAGAAAGAAAGAGAGATGCAGTCTCGTCTGTGTTTTTCCTCTGATGAGATGTGGATCTGCCTTTTTTCTCCCCCCTGTTCCGGGTTTTGGGTCAGACGCAGACATTTCAGATTCGTTCAGAGCAGCTTTTAAAGACATGAGGAAGAAAACAAGCAGGAGGTCACACACAAATACAAAACATGTTGATTCCAATTACAGAGAATTTGCTGAATGGTGTTATCTAATGGCCAGGTGGAAGCTCTGGTATCTGTGTGTGTGTGTGTGTGTGTGTGTGTGTGTGAGATGGTAAGCTGCAGCCCATTTGAAGCAGGATGGTACACTACATTTAAGTAACTATCGATTCTTCATTTACATTCTTGCACACACACACACACACACGCATGCACACGCACACACACACACTTTCTCACAAATGCACACACACACGCGCATATACAGACATTAATTAAAGAGCATTCCTATAGAATCCATCACATAATTACTCTGCAAACGTAGCGGCATCCTGCAAAGCTTCTGGCTTTTAGTCACTCACCCCGTGTCAAAGCCATCAACACACACGGATGAGACGGAGAGAGAGAGAGAGACAGAGACACAAGCAGCTGTCACTAATAACCATACTGCAAAAATAAAGCAACACATCGTGCTTATTACAGACACATTAGGCTCTCAGATGGTCAAATCCTTCCTGTCGTTTGCATAATTTATTCCTCGTTCTTTACTTCCTCTGTGCGTTTTACTGTCATTTACATACGCTGTCCATTTAAGGGCACTTTACTGAGGATTAGCACCATGTCTCACTTAAACTGTTAGAAATAAGGAGGTAGGAAAGGAAGAAGGGAGAAAGAAAGAAAAAGGAGATGAAGGAGAAAGTCATTTGGGAAATAAGGAAAAAAATATAGAAGAAAGCGAGCAGAGAAGGAAAGAGAAAGTAATTGATCGAGAAAGGAAGGAAGGAAGGAAGGAAGGAAGGAGGTAAGGAATACTAATAGTAGAATAGAAGTTAATTGAGGCAGCAAGGAAGGAGGGAAATGAGGAAGAAGGGAAGGAAGGAGAAAGAAAGTGAGGTAGGAAGGAGGAAGTAAATTAGAAATGAAGGAAGTAAATGAGAAAGGAAGGAGAAAGAAAGTGATGAAAGAAGGAAAGTAAATGAAGCAGGAAGGAAGAAAGGTGAAGAAGGAAGGGCAAAGTATTTGAGGCAGAAAGGAAACAAGGAAGGAATGAAGCATGAAAGAAGAAGGAAGTAAATGAGAAAGGAAGTCGAAAGACAGTGATGAAGGAAAGAAATTAAGGAAGGAAGGACAAAGTATTTGAGGCAGGAAGGAAATAAGGAAAAAAGTAACAAAGGAAGGAAGCATGAAAGAAGGAGAAGAGTAAATGAAGAAGGAGGGAAGTAAATGAGAACGGAAGAAGATGAAGGAAAGAAATTAAATAAAGCAGGAAGCAAGGCAAGTGAGGAAGGAAGGACAAAGTATTTGAAGCAGAAAGGAAGGAAGAAAGGAAGGAAGGCTTTTTATCACAAAAAAAAGAAAAACAATGCATCATTGTAATAATCTGTGTTTCCGGAACAAGAACATCGTGTGTGTGTGTGTGTGTGTGTGTGTGTGTGTGTGTGTGTGTGTGTGTGTGTGTGTGTGTAAAACCTGTAACCGCAGCGTGTTTCGGTTTAACGAATGTCGACTAATCGAGCGCTATATGTGTGGGAGTCGTAGTTATAAGTTATATTCAATTCCTGCTCTTTTCAATTATAGCCTCAGTTTCCAAGAGACAGAATCATCTGCTTGACATTTGAAATTAGAAAAAAAAAGGAAATATATATATTTTAAACATATTCCCTCCATAAGTATTGGCACTCTACAGGAAAACTGGGTAACACGGCCCATATAAACGAACAACACATCCAGGATTATGGATTTTCCGTCGCGTGACCGTACAGCCTTTTGCTATACAGTAGTACTGTTTTGTGTTTTTTTTTCAAACCTTTGAACTTTTTTTTCCTTCCTTAGTTACAGTATTTGCTATTTCTTATCACTTTAACTATTGTCTGTTTACACCATTTTTGTGCGTTTAACCCATGTGACCAGATATTGATTGCTTGTATTGTTGTTTAAGCCCTGTCTAGCCTGCAGTGCATGCTTCTGCCCTTTTAGATTGGATTCTGCTTTCAGTCAAGTCGATGCTGAAGATATCTTCTACTGTATCACTCAGAGTCGTGTTTTATAACACGATATTCAGATATACTTCGACTGATTTGTCTCTGTTTGGTACAGGTGATGAATCATGAACAGAAAAATAGAGTATTCTTGAACCCCATGCATAGTATACAGAAATATATAAGGATGTGGCCTGAAGGAAAATCTGTCTAATCTGTCTGAATAGGTTATACTGTAAAGGCCTGTTCTCTGCTCAGCTCCAGTCCAAGAGATCTTCCTCAGCTAGTCTTCTGCTCCTGTGATGACAAGATTGTGTGTAGAAGAATTTGTAATTCAGTAATTTCATCAATTGATTTGTTTGTCTGTTTTACGGCGCTGGTAATGAATCCTGATTGAGATTTGTCAGAAGGTGTAAAGTAAGGAACACATGGTTGTGTTGCTAGAGGAAAATCATTAGTGACATAATATTTGCGTAGCAAAATATCTAATATAAGAGTTTTTATAGCCTCTTTTTTAGCCCCTCTTATAGCCTTACGCCTCGACGTATTGAAGCATGGTGGTGGAAGCATCGCGGTAATGTTGAGGATTACTTCAACATTGCACCATCCTGTAACGCTTAACTTGTAAAATGTTATCTTGCTCTTACCCACTCACTTATACACTACAGACTATGTCTTTAGACTGTGGGGGAAACCGGAGTAACCTGAGGAAACTCACCAAGCACAAGGAAAAACATGCAAATTTCACACGCATAGAACGGAGCTTTAAACCCTTTGATGCAAGGCAATAGTGCTAGCTACTGAACTAATGTTCCTCCCGCCCTTAAAACAGTTGTTCTTGAGGTTCGTCCTGGAGACACCTCCCCCGTGCTTTACATTTTAGGGAGCTTTCACACTAGACACAATTGATTTGTACCATTTCTAGGAACGATTGCTCCTCCCTCCCCACTCCCCTACTGGCCAGCGTGAACAAAACAACTTGTGTATTTTAGGCCTCCGATACAGCAGGTGGCAGTATGCACTTGGTTGTTTACGAGAGGCAATTAAACACAAAAAAAGAAGAAAACGAGGGAGTCAATCTTCACGCTATGCCTGATATTATTGATATTTTGGAAAAAAATGTCAAAGTGTGACATTCTGTATTTAGGTACATAGTGCCCGAGTACGCTGCATCATTCCTTAGACTTCTATTTTCAGAGGATTCAAAACAGTTCCCAAGCGAAGAACGTTTGTGTTCTCACTGATCAAAATGAACCAGACTTTAGGGGGGTTCTCAGAAACCTTAATGTAAAAACACCCTTAGTGTTTTATTAGCTTCCAGCACACCTGGTTTAACTACTCAGCCTTTTCAAATGGCCGTGGTTGTGATAGAGCAGGGAAATCAGTCAAATGTGCAGAACAGAAGGTCCTCCAGGACCAGGATCCAGACACACTGCCTTAAACCAATGCTACGTATTACTGTAATAATATGGGCTAACTTATTCGCTCGTTCTCTATCCTGTACAGGGTCGAGGGAGACCTGGACACTATCCCATGGGGACTCGGGGCACTAGGCGGCGTATACCGGAACAAGCTTCACTCACACACTACAGGGAATTTGGAAAGGCCAATTAGCCTAACCCGCCAAGTACAAGGAGAACAAGCATACTCCATGCAGACGGACTCACAGGTGCTAACACCATAATATTTCGTGTAAATCCATGGCATAAAATCCTAATCGAGTCCATTATATTTCAAGATTGTAACTCTTCAAATTGTTCAAAACTTTCTTTACAAAAGTCAACAGAAAAAAAGCATTTAATCTTTAATGCATTAAATTGCATGATATAAAATAATAAAATCTAATGCACACTGTAATAATGCAAAATGTAATGCAGAGTGCTTAGTAAATATTGCACACAAATAAACCAGACGAATAAAGGAACCAAGACTTCTCGAGAGGTTTTTGTAGCAACTTGGTATAATGTCTTTGTACATTCAGTGAAACAGCTCCATTTGCACTACTTGCATGGAGATACACAAACGTGGCACTATTTTTAGATATGCACAAAGCCTTAACAAAACACTAGCACACAAACCCTCAACACGACGATCTGAGGAACTGTACAAATTTACAAATTCGTTCCTGAGGTTCTCTCGCGCTCAATTTTACATTCACACACACACACACACACACACACACACACACACACAGAGTAGCCAGAGTACTCTATAGTAATGTGACAGTAATGATCACGAATGCTTGTAGTTTAACTTAACATCTGGGAGACTCTGCATTGTTAAACACAGCTGGAATAGCACATCGAATTGAATCTCATAATCTCGTTACTTAATTTATAATCCACAGACGAATCCTTAACACAACAATCTGAGGCACTGTACACATTTTGGGTCCAATAATGGTTTGGTTCTGAGCAGCTCAGTTAAAATGAATGTGTTAAAGAAATGGTTTGGTAGGAAATCAAATGTCAACAACTCCCTTTAACGTCACACGATATATTTGGCATCTTCCTTCTTTAGTTTTGAAATTCATCTATGAGGATAATGTAGCTCCATAGAAGTCTACGTCACACAAAATCTTTATTGTAATCAGTAGAAGTTCAGAAACGTCTAGATGCAATCAATAGAATAACAGACAAACAGGTTCATTGTTTTCTTTAACACAATTTGGCAAACCTGATCTGGAATTACTACTCGAGTCCCACTAAGGGAAGATTTAAAAAAAAATTTTGTGCAAGAAAATGAATTCGGATTAAGCGTCCAAATCAGATCTAGCTCAAAATCAATCCAAGCTAGAACTATAGTACTGTGCAAAAGTCTTGAGCCCCTGGCATTACTTTATATTGTGCTTCCAAGGAGTCAGACTTCCTTGTATTTTTAACATAGTCCTTGAGCAATAGCTTTTTGTCTCTCATTTACAGTCCAGTCCCTGTTCCTGAGCAGTTTCGGAGGAAGCCTATGAACCATTCGAGCATAAAAAAACATCTACCTTAAGGCGTGAGAAATGATGACATGATCAGGCTGGTGAGTAGTACACTGGTGATGCTGACGTGTGCCGTAGGAACAGACGAGAGGGGAAATGACAAATTTTTATTGTATCAACGTGCACTTTTGCAGCCTGTCACAGTAAAACATTTGTTCTTGTTTCCTCAATTTAATCTACATCATTTATTTTCATTTAATATGAAAAAAAAAAAAATTGGTGGCTCAAGACTTTTGCACAATTTGAGGCAAAAACATGGCTGACACTCCGCAAGTGTGCATGAATAAGGCAATGTAGAGTCAATCCAGTCTTCTACATATTCTCTCTAGTATTCTATACAAAGTTAGGTGTGAATTGCCTGGAGCGACCCAACAAACTTTCAGACGGATTTGAACCTGTGAGTGATAAATCACTCATGTCACTTGTAACTTTTGTCACTTGTGGGTGAAGAGCGAGCACTACTGCTGTTGCTTTGGCTGAATTAATCTCTCCTTTTTAAACACATACAAAGAAAATAAATAGTTGCCTGTCCCTCTTGTTACTTGCTAATGTAGGCAAAGGCAAGGCATTAAAATAGACCTTATTAGATTTTTCTTTTCTTTTTTTCAATTCCAATTATGAGCAGTTAATAAATTAATAATAATAAAATTAATAAATAGTGCAGCATGACCATAGAATTTATCAATATCATATGATGCTTCTAATTCCTGTTAGGTACATTAGCTTCATAGACCTGGGGACTACACTTGACTGGGATTACAACTACAATTAGGGTCAGTGGGAAATTGGGCACATTTGATTTCTCGCCAAAACTGGTTCTTTAACAAATGGAAAACGTGGAGACTGCCAAGGCTGAAAAGGAGAAAAACTCAGACCTAACGATAGGTAATGATGCCTCTGAGCTTCCATGACCTCTACAGTATACTGCATATTCATCACTCACATACAGTACATTCTTTAACCTCATTCCTCAGTGTCTAGCTCTGCATCCCACTTTTCAACAGCGTTCTGTTTGTTCATTCATCTCCTTTGTCCTCGTGAGGAGCTCAAGAGTTTTTCAAGGTACTGCTTATTCTGTTACACTGCTTATGCTGTATGTGTGTGTGTCTCCAGCCAGTGGTCCCTATTTGTCCTTTATTCAGCACCTCCAAACAGAGCATGCTCAGTCTGGTTACAGATCCATGCGTTTTACTTCTTACTCTGTGTAGTCTCTCTGGACAGCCCATTCCAAGCACAAACCACAAGCCAACATGTGTAAGTGTGTGTAAGGAGTATACGTCCATGGATTGAACAACCTCCTACAGCCGTGCTCAAACGACACCACCATCCAGAGCACCTGCAGGTGCCGGTGCACATCCTCAGAGCCAAAACACCAACACAAAATCCTTTGACTGCCCTTTCAGAGGGTGAGGATTCAACAGGGGGTGTGTGTGTCGAGGCAGAGGTGCGCGTGTGACGAGACAGACGAGTACAGATTTGACGAGGTGGCTGAGCAGGATGTTGCCGCAAAGCACTGTCCGGATGCAGCAGTACCTTGAGCGAGAGACTCAAGGCTACGTAGAGAGTCACTGGGATTGGTAGGTTTAAAGAGCAGTGACGGTGCATCGCTCGACTGCTCGTATCCGTTTCCCTTATGCCCCTCGTTTCCCCGCGGTGGCCGGTAAAGTGGACTGCTTGTTGTCTGACTGTCTGAATTTGAAGTACCCCCGAAGCCAAACTCCTCAAATGCCCTTATGTCACCTGGTCCAGCTGAATAATAGGGCTTGCCGAGGCTGTCCGAACTTGGGGAACCATTATCTGCAACGCTTGCAGGCAGTGGTGCCAAACTGGGTGTTGGGTAAGAGTAGCCACTCATGCTGGATGCTGGCAGAGGTGTAGCTGGTGCAATGCTGGTAGAAAGGCAGGCGGCAGATGGGGACGGAGGACTATAGGGGTATCCGGTGCTTGGGTAGCCATAGGTTGGAAGGCTGGGTGAGGCGTTAGCACCATAAGTTGGCACCAAGTTGGGATGGGAGGCAACTGGGTGGAGAAGTGGCGCATTATATGAGCCCACAGAGTGCAAGTAAGGGGAACTATAAAGGGTGCTGCTGTACTCCTGGGCAGTAGTTTGGCTAGCACAGTTACTGCTGGAGAAACTGGGCTCTGGCAAGCTACCAGCTCCAACACCAGGGGAGCTTCCCACACTCGCAGGCATGTCGGATACAGTCAAGGGTGCTTTGGGGACTAGTTCTGGGACGCAGCCCAGTGGAGGGTATACGCTCTCGAGCCAAGGCTCTGCCTCGAGTTTTCTCCCTGTAAGCAAGGGTGGAGCTCTGTTAACTACGCTGGGTGCATTTACACTGGCAGAAATGGTAGGGTCCGGGTATCCGATGAGTCCATTATCGCAGGGGAGGTCTAAAATGGTGGAGTAACGTTCTGCATATCTTTTTAGCAGGTTGGAGGCAGTCAGCGCTGAGATGTCATCGTTAGCCCAGGAATGGTGGTAGGATGCACCTGAAGACGAACTGGTTAACCTTTGACTGCGGAAAGGTTCGAACTTGCGGGCTGGTGAACGTGTGGTGGATGTGATGTCATAGTGCTGCTCCGCCCACTGCGGCTGCTCAGAGGCCCACTGCATTGTCACGCCTAAGAGAAAGAAAGGGAAAACACACAAATAAGTGTCTATAATTTTATAAGATAAAAAGATTATACAAAATAATTACAAAAAATATATGAACTAGAAAACAAATCTAACACATAAGAATGGATGCACAGAAGTATGAGTTAAAAAGTAAAAACAGAATGAAGTTTTACATACTGTACGTGGTACCATTGTTTATTCTTTACCCAGTAACATTAATTGTTTGAAGGAAACTCTCATTACACACACAAACCACACGGAGTGAGAACACGAGGAAGAACAACAACGTAGTGGATGATATCACTGAAGTTTGATACACAGATACAGCAGAAGGCTTCATCTCAAGTGGATCAAATGAAAGCTCTTTAATGTAATCAAGAAATCTCCTGTTACACAAACACACACACTTACACACACACCCTTCCATACATGCAAATACACACCAGAAGGGAACATAATATTTCAGCGTACTGTAATAATGAACAATCAATAACGTCGCTCTCTGCATTAGCAACTGTAGCCGACGACAGCTGTCCCCCCCGGTCCCCAGAACATAATGTGTCTCAACCATTTTCTGCTTACTCACGCACACACGCACACACACATTCGCACGCACACACACACACGCAGGCACGCACACACACCCTGACATGGATAAAAAGATTTTAGATCGTGAATACAAAGGGCTTTTATACAACTCACCATATGGGGGCGAGGGAAAGAGGGAGAGATAGAGCGCACAGAACAGATTTCCTTTTTTCATCAAGCCATTTCGGCCAATTATATCAGTCATGGGAGCGTTATTGGACAACGCCACGGCACATAAAGGCCACGCACATGGACACACACACACACACACACACACACACACACACACACAGTTACGAGTTATGTAGAAACCCACACCCTATGTGTAGCGCCACTATTTCGGGAAGTGCTCCATTTTGTCTGAAAGCACAACAGCAATAGATTGTGTCCAAATGTTGTATCACAGCAGACACAGAATACCCATAATGCACTGGACTGTTTGAAGATGATGGATGACCTATATAGTGAGTAGGTGGTGTGGTTTCGGACACATCCAGGTTCTACCCAGCGGGAGAACAGAGACTGACCTACACACATCCTCTACCGAGAGACAAACACGCTGCAGTGTCACATTAAATGAAACGAAATGTGTTTGCTCTGTAGTGCACGTTTTACTACAGTTACGTAAATTATTTAGAAATTTTAATGCATTTGAACATTAATTATGCTCTAATTTGTTTAGGACATGTACAGGACAAACAAGAGTTATAGAAATGGAGTACATGTTCACATGGACATAAGGACATTATAACATCATGAAGTATAACACGTTTCAATGAAAACGTTATGTTTTACATTATTTATTAAATTACAATATTATTTCCACTGTATACTGTATGTCTTAGGTGAATTTCCTTAAAGTGAATTTTTTTACTATTATTATTATTATT
>JAOTRS010000012.1:6020233-6033009 GCA_028565755.1 Dinotopterus cunningtoni | reverse complement strand
ACATGCAAACTCCATGCACACAGAGACGGGAATCGAGCCTGGCCGGGAATCGAACCCAGACCCTGGAGGTGCAAGGCAACAGTGCTAACCAAAACCCTCAGCATCAGCTGATATTCATACTCATAAAACTGCTAAGCTTTTAGATGACTAAAGGACTCATTTCACCCTAAATATACAGGGAAAAGTTCTTCACTATAAAAAATGCAGCTTTTTTAAATTCGGCTGTGACTGTAGTGCATTTGAAATACAAATGATTGTGGAACTATGTGGTTCATCAACATAATCAGATGCTGTGGTGTACAGTAATAATAATAATAATAATAATAATAATTATTATTATTATTATTATAATGCATTTGATCACCTTCCAGATAACAGATAAAACATGATAACATTGATAGCAATAATAACGTTGAGTATTGTACAAAAGTAACGTCGGGTACTGTGCAAAAGTTTTGCGCCCCCCCCCATTTCTACTTATTAAATTAAATAAAATTATGTAGATTGAATGAAAGAAACAGGAGCAAATGTTTTACAGTATTGTGACAAAGTGCCTAAAGATGCAAATACAAAATGATTTTAATCGCAAAAGGAATTATTCAATTTATGACAAGTTACAGTATATATGCATAGTCATACACATAGTTTACATACACTTATTGAAATATTTGTTTATTTTTTAAATACTTTTCAAATGATAAATAAATATTGGCAAAAATCATTAATAAGATCATTTGTGCCATTATTTGGTATAAAATAGATACAGTATATGTAGGTTTGAATGTAAAATAGTAGATTTAATAGATCTTTAATAGTTACATATATCATTTTAAATCATAATCACAGTGTGAGTCAAAATAATCGCAGTGTGATATGTTGATCAAATCTTCTCGAGCCCTACTCAAGACTTTTGCACTTTTCCTAACCACAATGTTCCTCAAGGGTTCTTTAAGTGTTTAATGGTTCCCAGCATGTTAAATGGTTTGCGTAGGGTTTTATACGCACTCTAAGGAAAGATTTTGTTATTAATAGGAACTCGTGGAAGCAGCAAAGATGCCACTGGGCAACTGAATCGTATGCAACATATTGTCTTTTGAGTGTTTGTTTTATAATAATGCATTTTTCTCTCTCATTAATAACAACAGCTTCATGCATTTTCCTGAAAATCGAACCCCCCGTTTGCTCATTTCTAAAACGCAGAGTCTACCTGTTAAAGAAGGAGCAGAGACACCCATGATTTTTGGTACTCCCTGACGTCTCAAGCCTGTTCAGGGAGACGATGTGCAGAGACGTGGCGTTCGGTGTAATGGCTCTCCCGAGCTTTGTCTCAGGGTGGGGGGTTGGAGGCTATAAAGCTGGTGTATGACCGAGTTGTTTGTGACTGCGCTCTCAAAAGGGAACAGGCTGCACCGTTTGGGCGTCGCTGAGGCGCTGTGGTGGGAGAGACGAGAGAACGAGAAAGCAAACAGACAAACACACACACTGTATGTTCTGTATCTGCCGCGTTAGTATTAGGCGCGGGCATTGTTCTGTTGCGCTGTGAAGCGGGATCTGGCGGATCTGTGAGTCAGAGATGTCCCAGGAGTGACGTAGATCAAAGACATTTACACTCGTCTGCTGTCGCTGCCAGATCACAGAAACATACCAAACACCACGCAGCTGGACACAACCTTTAAAATCAAAATAATAATAATAATAATAATAATAATAATAATAAAAGCGTTTTTGATTTTGTTTTTTTGAATCGTGCGGTGAACAGGAATTATTTCACAGATAATTTATTTTAACATTGCAGCATTTAAGCAGATGATCTTAAGTAAGGAATAAACACAAAGGGGGTGCTGTTATAGGAAAACAATCAATAGTGCAGTGGTGTGATGACGTCGAGGTACTGTTACCACACCAAGGTTGATCGGTTTTTCTAGAGCAGGACGTCCTGAAGTGTTTTATTCCTTTTACACCACCAACTCTAGCAATCCTTTTTAACTCTTATACACGAGTATTTCACTGTTTGTATCTATTCCAGTGCTAACAATAATCATACTACGTTTGTTAGCATTAGCGGAATCATCAGCGGACACAGCAAACGGTCCTTTTCTTGCGTGAATGTAACTATGAAAGCTCGTCACATAAAGACGAAAAGAAAGACGATTTATAACCTGTCGCCTTAGTGCGAATGTACAAATCACTGTAAGCATCACACAGTTAGTTATACTGCGCTAGCTATGATCGGAAACGTCTGGAACTCTGGCCTCCCAGGAACTCCTATAATGTCCCAAACATGTGGAAGTGGCTTGGAGCGAGGTCAGGATTGTACGGGGGACGTGGGGATAACTCCCAGCCGAGCTCCTGTAACGTGCAAGTAGTGTTGGTGAATGATGGTGTGTACAGATCCCACTGAGAGATGCGTCTCTTTCAAAAGTTGGCGACAAGGTATCTGTCGAGTTTCAAAGATCTGGCGTTCCACTCGCTGAATGGTAACGGAAGCGTCTGCAGTGATCTCCGCGCCACTTCGGCCAGGATCATCATTCATCATTCCATCATCTTGTTTAAAGCGTTCCCACAGTTCAGATGTTTTACTGTAGCTGAGACCTTGCTGTGCTTGAAGTCCCCTGTAAATGTCAGTCGCCTGTTTTACGCCTCACTGTGCTCTGGAGCCTTGACTGAGGTCCTACAATAAGCCACACATATTAAACGTCAGATTTTATGAGTGTGTGTGTGTTTTTCAATCGATGCAGATAAACAAGCACTTGTGTATCGTAAGAAGAGCTGAGCACTAAGACAAGAAGGGGTTGGGTTTCCACCAGGGCTTGATCATTTGGGCGTTCCCATTTCATTACGCGTAATGAAAGGCCAAACGAGACTTCATAAACCAGATCAGACTTCACAAAGACTCCAGCACTCAATTTTCCCAAGAATCCACAGTAGCAGTCATTTAGTGACTCTTCTCTCTCTCTCTCTCTCTCTCTGGCTCTCTCGTCTTTTATTTCTTCCTGCCTGACTCTATATCCGCACGCTTTAATGCACTCTGTCCACATCCTCAAAAAAAAAAAAAAAAAAAAAAAAGAGAGACTGGACTTACAGTACAAATTAATGTGTTTACATTATCATTCACAAACCCACCTGTATCCACACACGCACGTATACACGGTCATGACAAACGGTCACGGCGTGTCTTGAAAAAAAAAAAAAACATGTCCGTGAGGATTCTAGAGATTTGTACACAATATGCCAAGAGATGTTTCATCACTATGTGATTTTGCTGACCTCGCTGTCTTGGCGGCCAGAGTGGACTCTCCTATAAATTTTGTCTTGTCTCATCAGCAGAGATGGGATTTGGAGAGGCTTGTCATGTTCAAGAAATCCGTGCCGTTCCCGGACTATCACGCTTTAAAGTGTGGGCTCGTTATTACATTTTTAATAAAACATTTCAGTTTCTTTTTAACACACCCAGATACACTGTGTCTGCTTGGCCATAACATGCCTAAATAAAAAAAAATAGACATAAGTAAGAATGAGATTGAGAAAAAACCGGTAAATGTAAGCATTATGTATAAAGAGATGATTGCTGAGCACAACCTGAAGTTCCTGCGCTGCTGTGAGTCAATCCTGCAAAAGCGATCGACAGTCAGTGCTGCGTCAGGCCGGAATTGGCAGGAAATCTGTGCATGTTCGTCGTGAGTTTGGTCAGATACGTCAAACGTCACCACATGATGATGATTACTCAAGCAGGAGATAGCGCGAGCGAGTGACAGAGTCGAGATAATACCAAATAAAAGAAAATAAAAAAATGATTTGTGAGTGATGGAATATTTATCTAGTAATATTTTTTCTTAAGGCTCGACAGGTCTTGCTGATTCGTCCTTGTACTCAGTACAGAACCGATGATAGATGGCGATGACGTGATGTATTGATGTGAGGACCGTGGCATGTGGAGCGTCTGCTCGTCCTGAGTGTCTGCATGTATTCATTTCTTTGTGTAACCTTGTCTGGATTATGCTTGGCAGTTAAGACCAGCTGGAGAATATAATACACAGATTAAATAAGGAATACTTTTTGAGTAATGATCTCAATACTGATACACACCGGAATGTTTTTAACTCTGACATATTTTAGCTAGCTAAAATTACTGAAGTAGCACGGCAATCCCAGGCTCCGCTGATTAGCAATCCGCTTGCTGTCTAACATGTTCTGCTGAAGGAGTCTCAGTCACTGATATTATTTGTATTTCAGCTCCCGGTGTGACCGTAGGCTAGCTGGTCCGGCTCCAGGAGCAGGATGTCAATATGGCTGCCCAGCTGCTCGTTCCTCCCGGACCTGACAGCTTCCGGCCCTTCGCTCCAGAATCGCTCGCTGCCATCGAGCGGCGCATCGCCGAGGAGGCGGCCCAGCGGTCCAAAGGCGAGAGGCGCACTGATGAAGATGACGAGAACGGGCCCAAGCCCAACAGCGACCTGGAGGCAGGGAAATCCCTGCCCTTCATCTACGGGGACATCCCTCCTGGGCTGGTGTCCGTACCCCTGGAGGACCTGGACACCTACTACAGCAACCAGACGGTATGAGAGCGGCCAAGGAGGATGGGAGCAAAAAGAGGGATGTAGGGCTAGAGAAGGAGGTGTGAAAGGGGCTGGGAGGAAATTTATACATGGGAAGAAGAAGAAGAGAAATGGATGTGAAGGATGAACTGGGAATTAGAAGGGAAAGAGAGAGGTAGGAAGAGAAGAGGGGAAAGACGGGAAAGAAGACAGCATGGATATGGAAGGTGAAAAGTAATAAGGGATGAGGAATGAATGAAAGGAAGAATGAAAGGGAAGTAAAGGTAAAAAAGCAAACATTTTACTGTATTTTGATGACATTTTTTAAGATACAAGCAGTATACACTGCCCGGCGAAAAAAAAAAAAGTCATCACTGCAGAAGGGTCAGATTATTGGTCTTCATCAAGTAATGAAAACAATTAAGCAGATTTAAAATGACTGGATGTGGAAGAAGTCAATATGATCAGAATAAAATCATGAATGGAGATCACAACAGTAGAAATTAGAGCTGTGTTTACTCAATGCTCAATGATTATATTAAGCTTATTTCAGAGCGATGGGTAAGAAGGGAAGCACGTGAAGCGATGCACCCATCATGCATAGTGTCCACTGTACAAGCCTCTGGAGACAGTGTTATGATCTGGGGTTGATCAGTTGCTCAGGTCTAGACTCTAGACATAAAATGAAGTCAGCTGACGACCTGAATGTACTAGATGACCAGGTCACATTACAGGCATATTCCAAGATCCTAATTGTAAAAGACTGGTTCTGGGAGCATAAGGAATTATTTTACACACAAATTAAAGGCAGTCAGTAAAATCTTTAAGTGTGGAGCTTTATTTGGCCAGGCAAAAAAGATTTGGGCTCAAAGATGTGCCGTGATTGTCTCATGTACTCATAATAAATCCAAAAAATTACATTTTCACAACAATTATAAGCGTAAGAAGTGCTTTTTATTACAAATATGCAGTTTTTAGTAAACTGTCTAAGAACCTATAGGTTCTGTTTAAATGATTAAGCATTTTATTCTCATTACATCTGTGAAATCTTATATGTGTTACAAAAAGACCAAGGTTTTAACCACATTTCTCCTCGTTTTTTTCCAGACCTTTATAGTATTGAATCGTAGGAAGGCCATATTCCGTTTCAATGCCACATCTGCCCTCTACATCCTGAGTCCGTTCAACCCCCTGAGAAGAATCTCCATTAAAGTGCTGGTGCATTCATATCCTTCAATAACGGAGTAATAGGAACTGTGTATGTTTGAGTGTACAGTAAATGCTGTGTGTGTTTAAGGTATACTCCTTGACTAGTACTCACAATGTTCAGTTTTGTGATCATGTGCACCATTCTGACCAACTGCACCTTCATGACGCTTAGCAACCCGCCAGACTGGGCCAAGAACGTGGAGTAAGTCTGTCGTGTTTGTATACAGTATGTGTGCATGAAAGTCATTAAAGGTGCAGCATGTAACGTTTAAAAGCAACAAATAGTTCTGGGCTTGTGATAATCTTTAAAGAAAAAAGAGGGAAGGTGGAAGAGGATAGATTTTTTCATGTTTTTATTGTAAATGCAATTTGCTTCTCCAGTGAAAGAACTGAAAGAATTGCCCCTTTAAGTTTAGAGTGCACGTCAGTAGAGTTGAACAATGGCTTTAAAGTGTTTGTTTGATTGTCTGTGCATGTGAGTAACACGTTTTCTTCCTGCAGGTACACGTTCACAGGGATTTACACGTTTGAGTCTCTGATTAAGATCCTGGCCCGTGGCTTCTGTGTGGGAAAATTCACGTTCCTGCGAGACCCCTGGAACTGGCTCGACTTCAGCGTCATTGTCATGGCGTGCGTGTCATTATTGCATGTCTCTTGCTGCTACACATATGCTTGTCATTGCTGTTCTTATTATTGTCATGAATCAAATTGACCTCAAACGTTGATCAGCCAAGACGTGTTTGGTTCGGAAACTATGCTTATTAAGTTTTCCACTGGAGCTACAAGTTTTAATTAACTTAGCTAGTTAGCATTGTGTTGTTCTAACTCAAATAGACTTAGTGGTTTTCGATAATGTACAGTATAGCACACCGTTGTCTATAAAAACGGACAAAGGAATGCTAAAAGGTTAAAAACAATCATAGTGACTACAGCGGTAGTCAGGGTATGGTATGGTTCGTATCCCTAGGTACCACTGTATCTTTAAGCTAAGTATTACTTCATAGCCATTGGAGAATCTTTATTCATTTTGTTAGAAAATTATTAGTATCGGATTATTGAAAACTATCAGACTAGCCAATCGCATTAGCTTGTTCTCATCCCAAATCAGTTATAAATAGCTAAGTCTCAAGTAGGCTTATAAGATTTCTAAAACAATGTTAGCTATAAAAATGGAAAAATGGTTGTCAGAGTACAGTTACAGTCAGAGCATCCACGTTAAAGCACTGTTGTGCTGTCTGATTAACTGATTTTTAGTAATATACAAGGATTTTTCTACTTTGTGTAGCTATCCTGATTTCAGACAGGAAAAAAGATGGATTGAGGAAGCAGACATGGTTTAGGCAGTTAAAAACGCTGATGTCACTCTGGAACAGAAATGTGATATAACCAACTTAATACAGTGCTAGCATAAGCAGCTAGTAATTCAGGCCAAATAAAGTCACAAAGCTTAAAGAAAAAAATTGATGAAATGATGGCATAGATAAGGTTTAAAAAAAATTTTTTAAAACAAATGTTATGTTTTAAAGCAAATCTTTAATAGTAATTGTGTGCTAGCATTAACAGCAAGTTTTCTAGCAGAAATAAAATCACAGAGCTTTGAAAAAAAACACACTATCAGAACAAATAAACAAAATACATGCAATGATAAAGCAAAAAACAGTTGAAGAAATTGAAAAACAGCAATTTTGCACACAGTTATACCTCTCTAGCATCAACAACCTCACTAGCAAGTCAAAGCAGCCATCTTGAAATTTCGATTCTGTATCAAGTCTTTCCACAAAAAGATTTTTAAAGGAAAATATAAAAAAAGAACAAACTGACAGCATTTGCAATAACTAAAAACGTGCAGACTGACAACAAGCTAACAGTAGTAGATTAGCATCAGCTTGTTCAGATACTGATCGCAAAGCACATAGTCGTGTTCTTGGTTTAGTGTTTGGGTAGAACATTTTGTCATGGTGGTTTCTGTAGTTTAAACATGAAATGACCATGGTAAAATCAATCAGATTGAGCTATCGTTAGTTTCATCACCTAGCTTGTTAGCTTGTTAGCTTTCAGATGGGAGCAGATATGGGTTTGCAGTTAAAAATGTTGATTTTGCAACTCTGGAACAGACATGTGATATAACCAATGTACAGTAATAGGGTGCTAGCATAAGCAAAAAAACAAACACGCTATCAAAAAAAATAGATGCAATAAAAAAGGAAATAAGGTTTGAGAAAATTAAAAGACTCACTAATTTCGATAATTCTTGAACAATAATGCACAAAGTTATAGCGCTCTACCATCAACAACAATGTCGCTAGCAAGTTATAGCAGCCATCCTGAAGTAAATTTCTGCTCTGTATCAAATCATTCCTCATAAAGATTTTATTGGAAAATATTTTGAAAAAGAACAAACTAAAATTAGTTATTTACGATGACTAAAATCTTGTAGACTGGCAACGTTTAGCCGTTGCTAACAGTCGTAGATTAGCATCAGCTTGTACACAGGCAGTAGCTAAGCACATATTTGTTTACACATTATTCTTAGTACACCTGAACATTTTGTCATGGTGGTTTCTGTAGTTTAAACATGAAATGACCATGTTATTATCTGTTTGCTAGCTTGTTAGCTTTATCATCCTGCTTGTTAGCTTGTTAGCTTTCTGACACCAAATATCTTGGCAGATCGACTACACTAAAGACAATTGTGTGACGTTTTAACTTTCTTCAAACTTTTTCTTTTAAGAGTTTTAGGAAATAAGTGTATGCCTTTTGCTTTAGCTAGGTCATGTGCAACCATAAGTGTGTGTGTGTGTGGGATGCGTGGTGTGTGTGGGTGTGTGCTCTGTGGTAACTCTCTATTTGATCCTACAGGTATGTAACTGAGTTTGTAAACCTAGGCAATGTGTCCGCTCTGCGCACTTTCAGAGTGCTCAGAGCGTTGAAAACAATCTCAGTTATCCCAGGTAAGGGATGTATGTGTGTACTTGCGAGTGTGTGTGTGTGTGTAGGCGTGCGCATGCTGTCTTTTTGCGTGTGCGTGTGTGTAAATTGCACATGCACAAGATGTCAGTCAGGTGTGCGTCCACGTGCAGCGTTTTCCCTCTTTTGCTGCCTTGTCCCGTCCTAACGTGCGTGCGTGTGTGTTTGTGCGTGCGTGTGTGTGTGTTTATGTGATCCTCCCTCCCTCCCTCTCCTGTTCCTCCCCTCCTTACAGATATGTAACTGAATTTGTGGATCTGGGCAATGTCTCTGCACTGAGAACCTTCAGGGTTCTGCGAGCACTCAAAACTATTTCAGTGATCCCAGGTGAGAGCTAGTTCCCAGCTCCCAGCTCGAGGCCAGAGGCTGCCTTTCTGTCCATCCCAACTCTCGCTCACGCCATCCCCCCTCCTCCGCTGGCCTGTCTCACTCATTCTGTCGCTCCTAGCGGCTTGAGAAAAGCAGGAATCCGTTCGCATGGAAAGAAAACAAACAAACAAACAAAAAAAAAAAACAGAAAAAAAAATGAGAGACAGAAGGATTCCAGGCTTTTGTAGAAAACATTTTGTAGTGTCCTTTCCTTCTTCTGTTAGACGCGGCTCTGTTATTTCCCACAGATCTCCACGTCTTGGGGAATAGACAGGCCTTTTTAATTTGTGTTATTGTTTTGCATGAGACATTGCTAAAGGCTACAGTGTGACATTTGGGGGATTTTTCTCTTCTTTACTCTTCTTTGCTCTTCTTTGCTCTTCTCTGGTGTATGTCTCCTGTTTGAGTTTCGTGTGCATGCGCTCCGATCTTTCTATTACACACATACACACACATCCACCTGTACAATGCACCGTTGTACACACACCGTACACTGCATGCTATATTCTTAACAAGCAATCTCCCCTAGCATGTGCCAATCAAAAACACGCTACTAATGCAATAACACGCTGTCATCGCTGGCCAGCCTTAAACCTGCTCAGCTTAACGACGTACTTTAGCGACTCCATGACTGCTTTCACAACTCCAGTCATGAAGTGCAAAGTCAGAAGGCCGCGGTCCGACTCAGAAGTAATATGCATGCCCACCTTTAACGTTCATCGGCTTCATAAACATGAGACGAAACATGTTGCTATTAATGCAAATGCTGCATTGATTTAACAAACCCTAATTATAAAGTCTAAAACAGGATAATGACTGAGATAATTGGCCCATTTACACGGTTTATATTTAGAAACATCGGCTAAATATAAATCTGTCTGGATTTAGAAAAAGGAATGAAAGGAATACTCCAGCGTTGTTCAACCTGACCTTGTGATATCATGTTTTAAGCATAAACGCAATTACACGGCACAAGAAATTACACTTTTTAACATTTGCGTGTATTGAGAAAAGAAAAATTTAATGGAGGGGCAGCTGTTGTACATTTCAAATAAATCTCTATAATAATATAACCTGTACTAATGCATCCTAATAAAGTAGAGAAGGTCATGCCAGGAGAGTTTATATTTAATTTTACCAGCATACAAAAATCGTCACGGTGACTTAGTGGTTAGCACTGTCGCCTTGCACCTCTCTGGGTCTGTGTGCATGGAGTTTGCATGTTCTCCCCCTGCTTGGTGGGTTTCTTCCGGGTACTCCGGTTTCCTCCCACAATCCAAAGACATGCAGATTAGGCTAAAAGGCGATCCCAAATTGCCCTGTGGCATGTGTGTGTGTGTGCTCTGCGATGGATTGGCACCCCATCCATGGTGTACACTGCCTCATGCCCTAAGTCTCTTGGGATACTGGATAAGTATACTGTTTAGATGGTGTAGACGATAAATGAGAAATGAAAAGCTATGGTTTAAGTGTCCCATTACTTATGAATGATAGTAAAATTTCGAGCTTAACTCACTTTAATACCCTTGATTAAGTAATTCATGAAAACCTCCTACATGAAAGGACAATATTTGCATAATTACTTATCAGCTGCCCCAACAACTGCCCCTAGACTTCTATTATTATATTATTACTGTATAACTCACACACATAGGCAAATGAATGTGCTCTGATCCCCCCAAAAAAACTCTGGAGAATTTCTTTAAAACACGTGTGCATGAGTGTTTCCGTGTGAGTGTGTGTGTGTGACGCGTGTCGTGTTTCCCGGCAGGCCTGAAGACCATCGTCGGAGCTTTGATCCAGTCGGTGAAGAAGCTGTCGGACGTGATGATCCTGACAGTCTTCTGTCTGAGCGTGTTTGCGCTCATCGGACTTCAGCTGTTCATGGGAAACCTGCGGCAGAAGTGCGTGAGGCTGCCGCAGTGGAACGCCACGCAGAACGCCACCGAGAGCAATCTTACAACGGCATTCAACATCAGCATCGGCATCGAGCTGCTCAACACCACCACCAGCTCTCTCACTTTCAACTGGACCGAGTATATCAATGACAAGAGTGAGTGGGATTCAGGGAAGGAAGTAAATACGAGAAGGATGAAGAGAATGTGTTCTAATACAGAGGATACTTAGAGGAATAGGAGGAGGAGCATGATTGGTTGAGACTAGACTAGACTTATGTGAGACCAACAAAGACAACGTTCATTGCGTACAGCATTTATTCATTCATCCTTAGTAACTACCTGGGCAGAGTGGTTGCTGAAGTTTAAATTAAATAGCTAGTGCATATATGTTTTTCGGAAGTGGACCTATGGTGTTATATTTGTGCCACAATCCTGAGGGTAAAAAAAAACAAAAACATTTTGGGCACTTAAATATTATCTTTACACATGCGCTCAAAATCTATCAACCTCATTTTCGATCCCCTATACTAAGCCATTTATTTATTCATTATAATTTATAATTATTGTCAATTTTCAGTAACTACGTTAAACATGTGCACAATTTGAACATTGATGGCTGTGTATATTTCCTTGTATTTGTGTGGATTCATCTTTAATGAGTCTTGATGTGCACATTGCTGGGCTGTAAATGAATGTGAAAGGACTCTGGTTGCTCTGTCATACCGGGCTCTCGGTTCATATATTTTTATATCTGCTATGTTTGGTCAAACGACCGGTGTTTTAACTCATAGTTGCACTTTACATCACAGCTTTTCATTAGCACTATGGTTTGGGAACATACAGTATGAGACAAACTGGTTTTAAACTTGCGCAGGAAGAATAAACATATATTGATCTGTTCATTCATCTCTAAAGGTTTGAATTTCCCTAGTCTACTTTCTTTTGGAGTAAGCCATGCTGTGCTGCACTTTCATTTCAGTTTCTTCAGGACACTTTGTCTATACACGGTAAACTATTGCGTTAATTGGGTCTGTTGAGTGATGTGTATAGCCACGCCCAGGGAAAAGATCTAGGTTAATTATATATGAATTATTCTCATTATTCTCAATCGTACCGCCTCCACTCTCTGATTGGCCGGAATCGTACCTCCTCCAGTCTCTGATTGGCTGGAATCGTACCTCCTCCAGGCTCTGATTAGCTGGAATCATACCTCCTCCAGGCTCTGATTGGCTGGAATCGTACCTCCTCCAGGCTCTGATTGGCTGGAATCGTACCTCCTCCAGTCTCTGATTGGCTGGAATCGTACCTCCTCCAGTCTCTGATTGGCTGGAATCGTACCTTCTCCAGTCTCTGATTGGCTGGAATCATACCTCCAGGTTCTGATTGGCTGGAATCGTACCTCCTCCAGGCTCTGATTGGCTGGAATCGTACCTCCTCCAGGTTCTGATTGGCTGGAATCGTACCTCCTCCAGGTTCTGATGGGCTGGAATCGTACCTCCTCCAGGCTCTGATTGGCTGGAATCATACCTCCTCCAGGTTCTGATTGGCTGGAATCGTACCTCCTCCAGGCTCTGATTGGCTGGAATCATACCTCCTCCAGTCTCTGATTGGCTGGAATCGTACCTCCTTCAGGCTCTGATTGGCTGGAATCGTACCTCCTCCAGTCTCTGGCTGGAATCGTACCTTCTCCAGTCTCAGATTGGCTGGAATCATACCTCCAGGTTCTGATTGGCTGGAATCGTACCTCCTCCAGGCCCTGATTGGCTGGAATCATACCTCCTCCAGGTTCTGATTGGCT
>JAOTRS010000012.1:5961603-5975951 GCA_028565755.1 Dinotopterus cunningtoni | reverse complement strand
GTTTCTTAATTTTTAACTTTGTACTGTCCACTTGCTGCCGTGGCAAAACAAATTTACCACTTGTGGGACTAACAAATTATAATAATTATAATAATTATCTTATCTCAGATCCTGCAGATATTATGATGGCCCAGGTCTTTAATTTCCACTAGATTATAAAATATTTTGACTTTAAGATTAGAAATATAATATATCTAAGGTGGGAAAAACCCGTGGGAGAAATCCATCCAGGCAAGTAGCACAAAAAGTGACTTCTACAGAAAACATACAGACCTGGCAACACTGTTTGTGGTAATAAACCTCTCCTGAACTGACCTGAGAGGAAGATTCCATGAAGTCGTAGGAAGAGGAGCTTAGCTGTGTCTTTATGAACGATCCAAACCAAACAACTGAAGAATTCAGTGAATGTCTAAATGGTTTGGATTTTTTATGTTTATCAGGCAGACGAAACCAGTCACTATTGCAAATAGTGTGTACTTGAATTGCTTGTGTGTGTGTGTGTGTGTGTGTGTGCTGTGTTTCTCTGAGTTGAATAATGCATTCCTCTGATGAAGCATCTCTCTGCTTACAGCTCTCAGCTTCTCTGTCTCTCTCTCTTTCTCTCTCTTACTTATGTTGCACCATTCAAGTAACCTTTCTGGACCCGTCACCCCAAGGAATACAGTACACATACAGAACCCCTGAAGTGCCAGAAATTGTGCATTTTTTTCCTGATGTGCACAAGATATTATCTTATCTTGTGCGCACGGCTCGCATTCTAACCACAAAACTAATTAACTGTACAAATAAAACAATGACGCCTTTCATGTTACAAATGAACTTTGCAACTCAATGATGTGTCGATGTAAATGCAAATAATCCAGCTGCTTTCATGCATGCCTTTAAACTTTTAGAGATATACAGTATAATGTTCACACAGGACCGTTTAAAAAAATACACTTTTATCACTTCAGTGCCTCAGTGTAAACCACTTTGGGGTGTGTTGTTACAGGAAATTAATACCTTCAGGGTGGGGATAGTAACTCCGCGTCATCACAATACCCTGATTAATTATTTTCCTACAGCTGGACGTCTCCAAGTGTTTGATTTCTGACTGAATAGTAATCCGGTAGTGT
Source organism: Dinotopterus cunningtoni (assembly GCA_028565755.1). Taxonomy (NCBI): domain Eukaryota; kingdom Metazoa; phylum Chordata; class Actinopteri; order Siluriformes; family Clariidae; genus Dinotopterus; species Dinotopterus cunningtoni. The sequence goes on along the minus strand of JAOTRS010000012.1, from coordinate 5,974,836 downwards.
GGAAGACGGACATCTACTGTAAGGGGCCCATCAGTCTGGGTGGATGCCATAATAAGGAAACTGTGTGTATATGTGTGTTTGTGTGTGTGTTGAGAGGGAAGGGTGTTGGTGTAAAAGCAGTGGTGTAAGGGAGGGAGTTTTAATGTTTCCATGATTTGTTCAGCAGTAAGGCTCACTTCCTTCCAGCTGGGCACATGTGACCGTGTCCTGGATTTCCACACAGCTTTTATATTCCTGCTCATGTGTGTGTGTGTGTGTGTGTGCACACGTGTGCACAAGTGTTTACTGGAAGAAATTTGTAGCCCAACTTTTTTCCTCCTGTGAGCAGATCCGTTTGGGTCTCTCTCTCTCTCTCTCTCTCTTTCTCTCTCCCAAACATCATAACAGCAGTGCCACGCGTTCCTTCCTCCACAACCACTGCTTTGTCGTTTCCTTTTCCTCCTCTTTCCTTCTATCTCCTCATCTCTCAGCGCCAGCACCAGGAGTCTGCTCAGCTCTCGTTAGGGGGAAGCGACTGGGTGTTCGATTTCTTTCACAATGGAAACTCAATCTGGAAGCAGAGACGAGGAGCTGAAAGCGACGGTACACACACGGGCTGCTGACGCCAAAGAGGACCTGCAGGAGAACAGGCGCATCGAGAGGTTCGATATCCCGCTCACCGACCTGAAGAGCATGTTCGAGAAACCGACAGCACAGAACACGGTGAGTGTGTGAAAGAAAGAAAAAAAGAAAGAAAGTGTGTATGCTGACGCAACTAGAACACTAGGAATGTGTATCTGATTTTAATTATGCAAATTGGATCTAGCATCATAGTGGTGTGTTACTTTTGAAAACATACTTTCTGAGCATTTCTGTAAATAAGCCAGACATATGATTTTTCTAATAGTTTAAAAGTCAGTGATATGTCTAATGTCAGATCTGATATGCAAATCAGTAAACAAATTCTGATACTGTGTACTAAAATACAGGACTCACTCATCTGCTGTTACTGATAACCAAGTCATGGTTGTCATGGTAACATTACATTTGATCAGGTTTATGTTGAGTTCAACAATTCTTTTGCAAATAGGAACTTGTACTTGAAATTCCTCTTGAGTCCATCTATGATAAATGTGAGTTCCTACTCACTAAAAAACTAAAGGATTTGATGTTATTTGGGAGACCCCAAGGGTTCTCATTTGCATATCATGCATATTCATCGAATGTTAAATGTGTAGTAATGTTCCAAGGCCAGTTTAAGTAGCTCTTTAGAGCACCAAAAATTTAAACAGAATACTGTATCTTAATAATGGTTGATGGAATTTGTTTTTTTTTACATTATGCTTGAATCCATATACTAGGTTAATTATTGAGATTTTCATATCAAAGAGGCTTTAAAGTACCAAGTAGGACAGCTTTATAATTATACAGCTTAATTATTACATTAAATAGCAGTATAAGAATAAAAATCCAAACCCTATCAGCCTTCATTAAAAGTGGCATCCAGTTAACATTGAATGAGTTTAGAAATGTTTAAATTTAGAATTTTGGGAATGCCCTTGTTAAAGAAATGACACTGAAGTGCCCTATAGGGTGCATAATAGGGTGCCCCTATGGAAAATAAAATGTGATAGTATTACTTTTTAGGGTTAACCATAAGGATATCCCTCTTGAATACCACCAGATAAAATATCATAAAATGCCCTCTAGGATGCCCCCTACACTAGATAATACACAAATGCCCCCTAGGATCCCTGTATTAAGAATTGTGATAAATGTGATAAAGAGCTATAGGGTCCTCTTTGGTAGATAATGCATGATAAAGTGCCCTTAGGGGGCACTAACTAACATATGTGAAAGTGCCCTCTAGGGTCCCCCTATGGTAAATAAAACATGCCACAGTGCCTTTCTTGTACATAAAAAAGTGATAAAGCAACCTCTGAGTGTCATTGTGTTAGATATAATGTGTTAAAGGGGCCCTAGGGTGCCTTATCACAGATAAGGTGTGCCCCAATATTAAATTATGTGATATTGCCCTCTAGGGTGCCCTTCTGTGTAGATGCAATGTGATAAAATTCCCTATAGGGTGCTTTTAGTGGACATAAAATGTGAAGCATCTTCTGAGTTGCCCCTGTGGTAGATATGTGATCACGCTTCCACTAGAGTGTCCTATCATAGATATAAATGTAATAAAGTGCCCTCTAGGGTGCCCTATTGGTAAATGAAATGTGATATTGTCACCTAGGGTGCTCCTGTGTTAGATTTAAAGTGATCAAGTGCCTGCTAGAGTGTCCCTACGGTAATAAAAAACGTAATAGTAGTCTCTAGGGTGCCCATATGAAAAAGTACCCCTAGATTTCTCGTATGATAAATAAAACATCACAAAATGCCCACCAGGCATAAAAAACCTGATTCATGTTATATGTGCACATATAAAGGGCACCCTAAAGGGAACATAAGGGAACAAATTCCTCCCACAGTCCAAAGACATGCAGATTGGCTAACTGCCGTTCCCAAATTCCCCGTAGTGGAAGTGTGTGTATGTTGACCTGAGGTCCTGCCACGGTCGTACAAAAGGGAATAAATACGATGGTCACCATTGGCCTCCACAGTCCCTAGTTGGACTACAGAGGTTACTAGGTGAAGAGAGAGATGAATTTATCAGTATGCTCTATCTGCTGCAGTGTACACTTTAGCATAAAAGTTTAGTATTGTCGCAAGTAACTATTTGAGTATTTGATTTGTAAGAATGTATAACCCTTACCAGTGGATTTGATTAGTGATTACCCTTTGATTTAATTAAATGATTTACCAAAATCAAGGACAGGGAAGTGTGTAGCTAACCAGCCTGTAATCTTCAACTCTCTAAAACTCTATGTTGTGCAGAATGCTTAAAGTGAAGCATTAAGGATAAAAACTAGAAAATGACAGTTGAAGCACATTCTAGACTCCAGAAGTGCTCCAAACAAAGAAAGGAATAGACTCGGCTGTAACCCATCAGCAGATTTCCCATAACAACGAGTTGGTCCTGTCAGAGTCCTACGCTTTGTTATCAGCCATTTCATAACCCATGCAGGCAACTCACAAACACGTGAGTCATCTTCTTGGCTCGTCTGTGTGTGTGCATGTGTGTGTGCATGTGTATGTGTTTATTAGGTTTAAAAAGAGGGAGAGGAGTGTGAGGAAAAGATTTTCAGCATTTGGGAGGATTTGAAAGATCTATCTATCTATCTATCTATCTATCTATCTATCTATCTATCTATCCATCCATCCATCCATCCATCCATCTGCTCATCCATCTATCAGGTCATATTTTCATATTTCTTTATAATTCTTGGTGAAGTCAGACCAAAACCCTTCTATGCATCCATCATTGTATCCTACCATCCATCCTTCTATCCATCCATTTATTCATCTACAAATCCATCAGTCCATCTAGTTATTCCTTTAGTATTCATTAAATACAAAGTTTGCACCCAGTGCTAGAATATAGGATGTGGAGGTTTATATATTTCTTTACTAAACCAGATTCATCCATGCAACCAACTATCTATCTATCTATCTATCTATCTATCTATCTATCTATCTATCTATCTATCTACAGTATCTATCTATCTATCTATCTATCTATCTATCTATCTATCTATCTATCTATCTATCCAACCATCTTCCATATATCCACCCATCCATATAGCCCCTTATCCAGCAATCCATCTATCCGTCTATCCATCTGTCCACCCATTAGATACATGACAGCCACCAGTCCATTCATCTGCCTAACAAAATACCTGTCCATTTTCTATGTACTGATATTTAAAGTAACATGAATAAAAATAATTTTATCTTGGGTCAGATCCATTCGTCCAGTCCAGAAGGCCTTCCACATCCATTAGGATCGAAGTCAGAAGAACGCCTTTGACATCGTAGCGATGTATTCTGTTCGACTGACAAAGAGAAATGATTTTGAGTGCAAAAGTTTGCACACCCTAGGACCACCAGGACCTTAAATGCTGTTGTTTGGATGTTTTTCAGCGGTAATAAAAATGGACAAAATGTGCAATTTTATGTTCATTCTCTTCCAACTTCCAAAAAGATCGCCTAAAAGATCTCCTGCTGTGGCGTTTGGATGTGTGAAAATCCTTTTCTTTTCTTTTTTTTAAAACTTATTTTCCATCCAGTTCTTGGTTAATATTTTTTTCACATTTTCCAGAGCTATATGAAACATCAGTGGTTTCTGTCCGTCTTGTGATGGATGGTTTCCTGATTTCTGCTGACACGTGCTCTCATTAATGAGATATTTGTTATGTAATTACATCATTTTTTTTTAATCCATCAGTTATAATAGAAACTAATAGGAAAACACTTAAGTAAACAATACCAGTCAGATGTAGGTCTGTCTGTTGGCCCAGAGAAATGTTTTTAGAGATAATGACTGCTTTTCCACATTTAAAAGAAACTCGTCAAAAGGAGAAAAACACACAGCTGGTCTGCCAAAATAGCAGCAAACTAACGCACTGTAAAACCCAAAAGGTCTCTCTCTCTCTCTCTCTCTCTCTCTCTCTCTCTCACACACACACACACACACACATATATAATAAATTACAGGGCTATTTATAAGGAACTCAGCTTTGCATGCAGAGTCCAGAAATAAAGTTTAAATAACATATTCTTGCTTTGTCTGTGTGCACGTTTGTGTATTTGTGTGTGCAAATCTGTGTGTGTGTGTGTGTGTGTGTGTGTGTGTGTGTGTGTGTGTGTGTGTGTGTGTCGGGGTTTCCCATGGCTCTGAGGAACATTTAAAGAAACACTCCGTGGATTTCCAAACCTCGTCCCTAGCTAGCGCATTTGTTGAGTAAAATAATATTGTTGGGAAATAAAACCCTGTGACAGGAAAATAATCAACAACATGATGCAATGTGGGCTGATGGGAAGCAACATTTCTGTTACCACCCATAAGTTGATTATTTTCCTTTTAAAAGAACATCCTGAAATGATTTATTTCTCTTATATGCAGCACCGGCCAACATTTTATCTATTTACTTAATGTAGAATGTTATTACTATTTACTGCCTGCCGCAACAACCCGAACAACTGGACCGCCATCATAAGGTTTTGGGTTCTTTCCTCAGTACAGGGTTGTACAGTAATTATTTGTTCATGGTAATCAGACATACAATATACTATATTATATGCGCTGTGGATTGAAATTAGTTTCTTTCCTATGTTTCAGATCCGATCTTTAAAACGTCGGTATGTACAGTATGAGCTGTGTTTAGGAGTTTAAACCCATGAAACGAGGCAGAGCTGCAGATGTGGTCTCAGCCACCACATCAAGCGGTGTGGGATTTCTCTATAAAATCAAGCCCGAGATTGGAATTATGATCCTTGTTAACTGACTCATTTCTGAGTAACCGCAACAATTTCTATCCTGCTTCTTCTGACTGCCTAGCACGCATCGCTGACGACAGATGTTGGTGATTGAAGATGAAGGACAAAAAAAAATAAGGACAAAAAATAATTAAGTGCGACAATAATGAACAATTACTACTGCTAATAATAATATGCTGAAATGTCAAAAATAAATGTAAAGCTACAACTTTAAGACCATTTCCTTCTGGTTAAATGTTTTGCTTAGAACTTGCTTAGAAGAGGCATTTTGTAATTTTTAGATTCCTCCCGGACAGCACGATGTAGTGGTTATCACTGTGGCCTCGCACCTCTAGAGTCAGGGTTCGATTCCCACCTCGGGGTCTGCCTGAGAGCAGTTTGCATGTTCTCCCTGTGCTTGGTGGGTTTCCTTTATTTCCTTACACAGTCCAAAGGCATGCAGATTTAAGTTAATTGGTGTTCCCGAATTATCCCTAGTGTGTGTGCCATGGGTTAGACTGGCACCCCACCTCCTGGGATAGGGTCACATCCCCCGTGACCCTGTAGAGGAAAAGCGATACAGAAGGTGAATGAATGAATGAATGGATGAATAGATCCCTCTTCTGTCTGCAAGGTGAACTGCAACTGTAATAAGACAGAACAATGTAAAAATATTTTTAATTACTTTTTATCTTTGCCAAGGCTATCTTTCTCCTAATTGAACCACATTATATGAGGAACCATTCCATTCCTTAGTGTATTTTCTTTGAGTGTGTTACAGCAAAAAACATGAGCATGAGCAGCAGCTTGCGCAGTTGCGGTAGAAATTCTGCTCTGAGGAAGCACGAGATAGCCTTCACTGCTCCCTGCTGTGCTAGCCATGACAGCATGATGGGACACTGGAAGGGGCAATTAAATTAGAAAGAAACAATGTAAGTGAGTGTGTTTGTGCAATTGGGGGCCAAAGCCAAGTGTGATTTCTTTACCCAGTGAAAGTCACAAGTTGATCAAGTTGTTACATAGTGGATATTCTGAGTCGAGAGGAGCAACAGATACAGTACATGTTCGGCCTGTCACCTGGAGAATGCTACTGTACTGTACTGTATTTCAAATCCCAGGTGAAGCTACAGCCATCCACAGTGTGTGTTCTCTCAGTGCTGGGAGGGGTGACACACGTGTATTCTCGCGACACTAGCCAATGCCAGCTCATGCAAGCGGAAGGGGCGGATAGCACTTTTCTTTGTTCATATTACGCCACGTCCTTATGTTGCATGAGCATGAGTTCAAAAAGATTCTGTCTATTGGAGGAAGCATATGATTGGAGGAAGTCTTTGTCCTTCCTGGTTGGTAGTTGTCACCTTGATGGGAAAGTGCATTAACAGAGACACAGGTGGGAATTGGTGAGGATTTAGGTGGGGGGAATTGGGTAAAATTGCAAACAACAAACAAAAAAGAAGCTTGTGCTGTTTAAAATGTTTTAATCCCGTGCCAGCTGTAAAAAATGTCCTCCATGCATCTTCAGCGCAGTATTGTTTTTTTTATTTGTTTCACTTTTTGGATAGTAATCAGACTTACAAGTGCTGTACTATACTGCAAAAACTAAGCCAGTCATTTTTAAAGCTACATATTAGAAAATGTCCAAATGACACCACAGTTATATGATACTGTACCACTTACTGTATACTATTAGTATTGATATTGGAATTAGTTGATGTGATCATACGTTTCATTCACGTGTACTGATCCGTTTGGATCTGCGTCACATTTCAGTCAGGTTCAAATCTCGCCTAAAATCTTTAGAAAGTTCTTGGCTACAATTCGCTTAAAGCGTGAAATTTCCTCTTTCCTCGTCGTGTGTTGTATTTTTCCTGCCACCTGTGCAGCAGAATGATAAATGGAGCGTGTTAAAGCGCTACACGTTCCTGAGGAGGAAGAGAGAAGGGATACTGGTACAGATCCAACTAGTTTGGCGCATTAAACATGAAACATGACCTCTCTGTTCCTCAGCGTGGTTTAATAATTTACAAACTTTCTGCTCGCTCGCTCTTTCTTTCTTTCTCTTACTCTCGTTCTGTATCTCTGTCTCTCTCTATGGGTCGCTTTAATGATTTATGAAGCAGGCAGGAGAACACAGGGAGACAGACAGGGAGAGAGAGCAACCGCGAGGTCTGATGGACTTTCTCTCAGTCTGGCGATCTTCATGTGCTTGAAAGTTGCTCTATGGGAAATAAAAATTTGGAGTGTGAAATTTATACACACTTCAAGAAAAGAAAAATTATGTATATGTATATATTATGTATATATATAGCATTGATTATGTTACAGCTTTGTTCTCATTCTAAGATCCGTTTGGCTGATGTTTGTTTGACACATGTCTCAAAGCAATCAAAGTTTTGAACCTAAACCTGATCCTACACAAAAATACCCCTGTGCACAAACTGAGCACTCCGTGTCTTAACGATGGAGTGGAACAGACCTGCAAACCCTGGCTGATCTTGATCCCACTGAACACCTTTGGGATGAACAGGAATGCCGCATCCTCGCTCAAAATCAATACCCGAACTCGACAGCCATGCTCCAAAGTCTAGTGGAAAGCCTTCCCAGGAGAGTGGAGCTTATTCTATGGACAAAGTGGGATCTGGAATGACGTGTTCAACATGCATGTTGTATATAAATATAAATATAAATACGACGCTGTGGTGTCTATAAACGTTTGGGCACATTGTATAGGAGTGAGCGGACCAGAGGGTTTAAATTCACAGGTGACTAAAAAAAGTGGGATGAAACATAGAAAAGACTGGAGGAGGCGTACGTAACAGAATGTCAGTGTCTTCATTTTATTTGTAATTAAGCTCACAGGAAGCAGAGGGCGAAAAACTGTAAATCGTTTAAAAATATATAGTTTGTTTGTTTTATTGGTTTGTTTATGTTTGTTTAATCAGAGTGACACTGGGGTGGTAATGAAGTCTTTGTAATTTCATGCTTATCAGAAAGCGCACTTGCGTACCTCAACCAGCAGAGGGCAATATAATATTTTGATTATTTATATCTTTGCTGTAAATAGCATAACCTTTATGCTAATGATTTTTTTGAAAATATCTCCGGTTCAGTAATTTCTGGAGTAAACTGAAAGCATCATGTGTTATAATAAACAAAGAAACCTTACACAGTAGAGAGATGATTTGGTTATTCGTACAGCAAGCTGATATTAAACAAATAGATTTTCTCTGTAAATAATAGGAAACATGATGACAGGCGAACATGAGAGGCCTTATCAGCATGTTTCCTGGAACACGGCTTGGACATTTGCATACGCCATGCGACTGTTTACGTAGCGATGCAGAGCGATAAGTGTACCGCATGACCGTCTGTTACTCTTCCCATAGTACCTGTATAAGTCATTAGTGTGGTGTAAAGCACAGCGCTAATATTATTTCTTGCGTGTGTAAGATAAAGCCAGGCTAACAGTAGCACTCCAGCACACAGTCTCCTGCTTAAGTCCTGTCATGCAAGCGATGCTAATTATAGGCTGACTGGAGCACAGGGTGGCCTCATGTCTAAAAGTGAAGAACACACAGGCATGCTGTCATCCAGGCCTCACTGCAGACTCATAGCTAAATCTATGAGCGGAGCTCGGTGCTAAAAGCGGCTCGCTCACGGTGGCCGGTTTTTACGCTTACGGCTTTGTTAAAACGGGAACCGAGCGTCTAGGCATGGCTCCAATTACTCATGCGCTTTATGACGAGATGTTCGGTATGCGGGATGTGCGGCAGCCCCTGTCATATCTTAACACCCAGTCATCACTTATTCGACATTCCGTCAGGGTTGCGTTCGACAGGTTCCAGAGAAGATTCCTTACGAACGACCTAGCGCTCCGGTATTTACAAGTTCACAGGGGTGGAAATCATCTGCACATGATGTAATCGCAATCTCAATAGGGCAAGAGCGCAGTATCTTAAAGTTTATCTTTAGTTTATGTGAATGGCGACCTCAGCTGAGCTTCAGCGCTGTAAACAGTCATTCCCAAATCAATCTTCGTGAACAAATACTGTGATAAATACATGTTAAAAAAATCAACCTCAACTCAAGATGGAGCAGATTTACTGTTACTACTGTACTTCGAGGCTGATCATTTTTTTCTCTATATAATATAAGATCAGACATGACTGGTGTATAATATGTGAATACATGAATTTGAATTATGGCACAATGCACTTTAATCTTTTATCTTAGGAGACAATCAGAATTAGTATACAGAAGAAATTTTTATGTCATTTTAATATTTGGCAGGAACTCTTGACTGCAAGGTTTGTCTGTTTGAGTTCCAGTGTAGAAAGCAAACATTGACAATTAGAATTTAAATGAATTGGAATGAAACAGGGGTGTTCGATTCAAAACGGGACTTTTGATTGTGCAGAATAACAGAACATAGTTACAAGAGTAAAAAAACTGCCTTTATTTCTCTATATAACCTCCTGCTACACTAATCCACTTATCCCAGTGGTCCATTAGTGCTTCGATATCACCGAGGTAGAAAACCATGATCGGCCTGTCTGATTCACGTCTGGAACCCTGGCCTCCCAGGAACTCCTTTAATGGCCTAAACATGTTGAAATAGCTTGGAGCGAGGTCAGGCCTGTCCGGGGGACGTGGCAATAACTTTCAGTTGAGTTCCTGTAATGTGTAAGTGGTGTTGGTGATGATGTGTGAACAGTTCACACACAGATGCGTCTCTTCCACAAGTTATTCGTCTATTTTTAAGAATGAAGCGTTTCTCTCCCTGAATGTCCACAGGAACGACTGCACTGGGCTCCGGGCCAACCCGACCAGGTTCGTCATTCACGGATGTACGGGCTTCTTTAAAAATTTCATTCAAATGTTTTACTGCAGCTGAGTCTCATCACGGTACTGTGCTTGAAGTCTTCTGTAAATATTTATCGGTTTTATGCTTTCAAGTCCTGGGTTGACTTGAACACCTCTTGTATATTTTATTTATTAGAATTAATCATTTAGAGCACTTAAATTATATTAACGACAGTATATATACAAATATAATATTTCGATACTGTAATACAAACGAATATCCTCATTAGATTTGTGTTCTACAGAATGGAATAGAAAATAATAAGGAATATATTTAATACAAAAGAATGTTGTTGAATATCATATAAAAGACCAGTCTGTCAGAAATGTTCAAAAGAGCTGTGAACTGTAAAGAAACATCAGACTACATGAGCAGCCACATAAAGGCTTTGTGTGTGTGTGTGTGTGTGTGTGTGTGTGGTGCTTTAACTCTGCCAAAAACTCTTGTTTGTCTAACTGCAGCTTGGTGACTAATGTTTAAAAATGTCCACTTATCACACACAGAGCCTGCCGAGTAATGAGAGCCTCTCACCGCTGCTCGCACAAACAGGAAATCCCCCCCACTCTCTCTTTCTCTCTGTCTCACGCACGCACACACACACACACACACACACACACACACATCTGATGTCGACGAACATGGGTTAATCGTGTGTACTGGATCGTAAACCAACATCTGCTAAGCTTGAACCCTTTGGAACTGGACCCCTTGATCAATCTAAAAATGATTATTTTACAAATTAAGCCATTTGTGGCTATAAATTCATGCTACCGTGGCTAACGGGACCCAAATTAGCTAATTTCAAAGATGAAAATTGTAAACAAAAGAGACGGACATGTGGGACAGCAGGTTTAGTCTGAAAACTTAATTTTAAAGGTCCCATAGTGTACCTTTAATATACTTTAAACTCAGCATCCAATTTATCACTTTATTGCGCAATTATCTAATCAACCAATCAGGTGCACAGAAAATCACGTAGGTTCACATCAAAAATCAGAATCTGAAAAAAAAAAAAGTGTGATCTGTGTGACTTTAACCATGCCGTGGATGTCTTAAGCATTTAATACGGTCACAGTAACTCAAATAATCACTCAGTACAACAGTGATGAGCAGAAAAGCATCTCAGAACGCATAAAACTTCAAACTTTCAGGTGGATGAGCTACAAGAGCAGGACATAACACCCACATCAGGTGTCAATCCTGAATGAATCCGAGGTTGTCACGGGCGCGGTCTCTTTTTCCAGTTGTCCATTCTGATTCCTGACTATCAGATTCTTGACATAGACTTGAACCTAAAGTTCTGTCTGCTGATGTAGCTCATGCATTTCAAAGTGTTGTAATATTTTCTGCATTCTTTGATGCCTTTCTGCTCACCACAGTTGTAAAGATTGTCAAAGATTATTCGAGTTGCTATAGATAGACTTCTTTTAGATCAAACCAAACTTATCAGCTGGGTTACTGATCAGGAGGTCGGGGGTTCGAGCCCCAGTACTGCCAAGTTGCCCCTGTTGTGTCCTTGAGTAAGGCTCTTAACCATATCTGCTCCAGGGGGCGCTGTATCCTGCGCATAAACCCCAGATTCCCCAGATAACTGGGTTATGCAAAAAAAAAAAAAATCATCTGTGAAGGTACATGTGATAAATAATTGCATCTTATTATTATTATTATCTTATTTATTTCTCTCTTCAGCAAGATGTTTATTCACCCACTCGCAGGATGTTTTTGCCTTTTTTTTAAACTGTTGTGGATGAAAATCTGGCAGTTCAGCAGTTTCTGTGATACTCAAACCAGTCTGTCTGGTAACAACATCCATGCTACAGTTAAAGTCACAGGGATCCTCATTTTGATGTTGGACGTAAACATTAGCTGACACTCTTGACCTGCCTGCATGGCGCTGCTGTATAGATTCAGTGTATTTCATTTCATTATGTAAAACATTTGTTGCAGGTACTGTGCGAGTACCGGATTATACTGTACCACCTGTTATCTGCCTGGCATTGTGACCTCTGACCTCTGCATAGTCGAGACTGCCCGGACCATGGACCGGTGTGGTTTTAAACACGGCCGTAACGCGACACTCCCTTGACTCTTGTTGTGCATGAGTTTGTTTTCGTGTATGCTTGTGTATGCTCGTGTATGTGTGTGTGTGTGTGTGTGTGTGTGTGTGTGTGTGGGTGTTGGCACATACTGTCATCATGGCTTTTCCTGCTGTTTTGTATGGCCTTATCCAGCTGAGTGGTTGTCGTGGTAACACCACAGGGGAGGATATTTGATTTGCAAATGTTACAGGAACGCAAAAAAAAAAGAAAAAAATAACAAGGAAAGGTGGAGGGAAAGGGAAGAGCTATTGATGGGGTAAAACAGCATGTGATATTATTTTTCTTGGTACACATGATGATTTATACCACAGCGCTGTGGTATAATCATTTCTGATTGGTCGCAGGGTGTTTATTTTCTGATGGTAGTTTTATATTAATGCACTCGTTCTATTACACCAGACTAATAATGTGAGGACTTTTGCTTTGTAGCAGTGACTTTTTCCACCATGTGCAGGCCTGCATTTTGTGATTTTGTCTCTTTTTGTGCTTTGTGACTGGCTAAAAGTTACGAAACGCCTCATACTGTTGTGTTGAACGATCGGACAAACAGTCTGACACGTTTGATTTTATTCTTTCCCGTCACAGCATTCCACCTAAAATTCCACCGTGGCTGAATTTCCTCATCGCAGTGTGTTCCTCGGTCAAGGACGCTGATGTTGACTCAGTCCTCGAATCTACTGCAGCGTTCCATTTAACCGGAACATATTAAATATTAAACTTAAAGGGATGGAATGCAAGCACACGACAACAAGTCAAACACACACTTGTACTAATGCACGAACATGTACTGTATACACACAGTGTGCATTATGACGGACCTTAAATATCCACTTTAATACACATAGGTAAACTTTCTGGTGGATGCAAATGAGCAAGGTCAGCAGATTATTCTGTGTGTGTGTGTGTGTGTGTGTGTGTGTGTGT
>JAOTRS010000012.1:5939439-5956872 GCA_028565755.1 Dinotopterus cunningtoni | reverse complement strand
CGTGACTGAGGAAGGGGGGGTGTCTAAAATAAAACCAGCTGTCTCGGTCTCCGAACAGTCTGAAGTGAACTGGGGAGAAATCAGGAGCTGGTCTCCAAACACTCATACAACCGTGTACACTCGAATCGAGGCAAGGCGTAACAAGGTAGCTGGAATCTCCAGGTGGGATCTTTATCATCCAGGTGACTCTGTGTCGATATCAGTATCATCATCATCAGCGATCGAGATACATATTGTAAGGTGAGTAGCGTTTTACTTTGAGAGAGTGTGCAAAAACACGTGGCATTGAAGTGTGTAGGACTGGATTTAGGAATTGACCTACAGTTTGCAGTATACTATTATGTTTAATAATATATTATGTGTATTATGAATGATTTGGTTATTTAGCCATGGTATTAGAATAATTATGAAGAATTTATAAAAGTCTGAGGATGTTCATGACGCATTTAACCTAGGAATTTTATTTTTAGCATTTCTCACCAAGTCTGGTCTTTGATGCTCAAAGGAAGTACTTTGTTTAGTAAATGCGGCTTAACCACGCATGGTGCGTTCACATCAGACCGAACATTCAGAACTAATGAGCTGGATTTGCCTGAGCACTAAATAATTAAAGATCACACGCTGCTTAAAAAGCGAGCAATAGATTATGATTTGACGTTTCTGTGAATGAATCTAAACTGATTTAAAACAAGCGATGTTTGTGATCGGTTTTCTAAGAATGACATCACAAACACTAACTCCCAACCTGAATCCCCCTATACTCCCCCTATAATAGCCCCTGATCCCAACCTGAACTTTCAGGATTCTTTTTTTTAAATCAGACTTTTATGATGGCTTATAGATTTTTTTTTAGTATAATGTTTTTTTGTATAAATATTTGTGGAATGACCGTGAACTAAAGTGGGGAACGGAATTCCGTGACTGGCAGTTGTAAAGCAAAGAACTTATAAAAGTTTAATTTGGACGTCTCAGAACGGGGCCCCGTCTCAAATGGCCTGTATTTCCGAGACCTCTGTAAGTGCGCTCAGAATAGAGGCGAACGCTAGAAATATCTAGAGACAGAGAGAAAGAGAGAAAGAGAGAGAGAGGGAGAGAGAGAACAGCCCGATGGTTATGAATGGGATCCTGATACTAGGATAAGAATAAAAATAATACTAGTTGAGTTTAAATAGATTAATTTAGGACTAGAAATATTGGCCAAAATGATTTTACAAAGGAAGTTCTTTGAAGTTCTTCCTCACTGTCTCATCATCTTTTTCTTGATTTCATTTTTTGTTTTTTACTCCTTATCACTGTAACGCATTGAACCCTGGGATCATCCTTATGATCCCGATCACTCTGGTTTTCAGGGCAAGTGAGGACCAGATATTTTTGTGTGCTTGTGATCCTTGCATCCCTCCATCCCTCTGTTTAAAGAGTGTCGTGTGTCCTCTATGTTTCAGGTGTAGAGTTTCTGACCAGCTGCCACTAAAAACCCGGTCTATTCGAGAACGCATTTCTATCTTTCTCTGTGTCTCTCTGCCTGGATAGCTTTACCCTGAATGCCCTAAATAGCAGCCACTGTTAAAATTAACAGCCTGGGGAACATATCTTTGTCACATGATGCGCCTCCAGTGCTTAACTGATGTAAGAGAAGAATGCGGGTTCACAACACAGTTAACGTCGAGCCGCCTAAATCCGGTTATTGTTAATCTGAAATATTTACCACTGCTGTAATTATTATTGACATTTTGGGGGAGCATTTGTGGGCAGCACCTTGTGGGGAGCGAAGAACATGAATTTATTAATTTATGAATTTATCCGGGGTTGATCTGACACACATTTTACAGCAGCGTCCCACATGTTACATACTGTACATTAACAAGCCTGTACGTCTAACAACATCGAATGAAAGCGAGAAAGAGAGAGAGAATCAGAAAGCGTAAGAGAAAGAGAGAGAAGGTGAGATATACCGAGAGAAAGACGACAAAGATTAAGATTAAGCCAGACGGAGACACTGAGGAAGAGAGAGAGGGAAAGAAAGTGCAAGAAAGAGAGACAAACAAATGGCAAGATGGAGAGAGGGACAGAGAGAGGATAGGGGAGAGAAAAAAAAGACAAATAATGAGACAGAGAGAATAAGAGAGACAGTCAGACAGAAAGATAAACAGAGAGAATAGAGCAGCGAGATAAACATGAAGTCATATACGAAATTTATACATGAGATAAAATTAGATAGAGAATGAAAGATAGAACAAAAAGATAGAAAAACAAAGCAGAGCAAAATGTGATGAAGAAACAAAGAAAGAAAGATGAGAGAGAGAGACATAATGAAATTTTATGTCATTATGTAGTGGAAGGATGTGTGAAAGTCAAGGGGATCAGGGGGTGAAAGTGAGTCACTCCTTTCGAAATACAAGTATAAGAGTGTTGGCTCGGGTTGAGACTTTGGGATTATCTTCAGAAGGTCCTAAGTTTACATCCCAGCACTGCTAATCTGCAACTGCTGAGTCCTTGAGCAAGTCCCTTAACCCTGACCTGCTTGGATGTCTTAAAGAAATGATGAACCAAACCCAACTGAGTTCTATAAAGTGTCTGTCTCATTGGGCTGAATTTGAATCAGTTGAAGTTTTGTTTCTGTTGCAGTTAATCCTTTATAACCTCAATTCGAACTGGTTTCAACTGGTACACTCTCTAAAATTAGCCTACGATGTTTGTATTCCAGCTGCGGGCAAAGTAGGTGTTTCAGTAGGAGACCTTGAAGGTGAAGTCGAGACCGTCCCTCTCAAAGAACGACTGGCCTTGTACCAGGCTGCCATCAGCAAGGAGGAGAAAAGCCCTGCTAGTGCGGTAAACACACACACACACACTCTCACACACACGCTCACAAGCAGAGCTATCGATTTACTGTTTAATGCTCAGAGAGAGACAAGAGACAGGGTTCCGCTTTCCTCTTCCACTTCCTGATTAATATTTATCTCTGTGTGAATTCATCTAAGAAGAACGAGATGTCACTCTTATTTTTTTTTTCAGCATCCTACAGGGCAAAGTGTAAAAAGCACCTGGGTAATATTTGCATATACTGTATGTGTGTGTGTGTGTGTGTGTGTGTGTGTGTGTAGGTCATGGAAGACTCTGAAGCATGCTCCCTGCCGGGTGGACTGGCCAGTGTGAAGAAACAGTTTGAGAGTCAGAAAGTCAGCTCGTCTTCGTCGTCTCAAAGCACCGTCACACAATACCACTACCAGCAGAGACAGGTAACACACACACACACCGCACTATACTTAAACAAAGTTAGCAAAGTAAAAAACACACACTGTACACTAGAGATGGAGGAAAATATCCAATCAATGATCGATGTATCATGATTCATTGTGTGAACAATTCATATATCGCTAAAACCGATGACTGAAATTTTCTGAAATCAGTCAGCATTTGAGGTGTTAGTTTCTCTGTAATCCTAAAACTATTCACGGGCTAAACTGATAAACGTAAATTAAACAATTTTTTTTTTTTAATCAGGATAGTTATAAAATCATGATACTTATAGAATGAAACGTGAAACAACCAACGTGGAACATGGCGGGTAGAACAGTTAGAGCCTTGTATAACAGATCAGGTGTGTGTGTGTTATTTTAGGTAGAGTATGTTTTTCCATTACAAAGATTGTTGTGTCTATCGGCAGGAGGTGACAAGCTCATCTGAAATGAGTGTGAAGAGTAGTGTGAGAGAGAGTCACAATGTCAAGGTATGGCGCTTGTACACAACTGTGTAAAACGCATGTGTATTCTGCTTTGAGAGAATTATTTGTGAATTTTTACACTATGAGTGTTTGTTGCTGCAGATGTCACAGGATCAGAAAACTCAGCAGAGTGTAGCGTCCAGCTTTGGGAACCATTTTGATGAAAAAGGTACGCTAATGATACAGACTGACCTGAAATAGTAAATTCTAAGCTTATGGGGCTTTGCAACGTGCACAAATGAATCAATGCACCAAATGTTTGGGAAAAGGGGTTAAATATGATTTCTTTGGTCTTATTCTTCTTCCTGTGTGCTTCAGTGGTGGTGATCGGAGATCAGGAGCTACCCCAAATCTCCACCCACGCGCTAAAACAACAGCATGAGAAAAACATTGAAGAAGCCACTCCAAGCAAGCAGATTAAGGTAAAAAAGAAAAAAAGGTTCATGATCAAAACACTGAACTATCTTTCTTTACCAAACAACCAATCAGATGTGTTATAAGATTATTTATTTTTAAATTTGAGAGCTGAGAGTCAGAACATCTCTGGAAACAGAAAAAAAACAAGCCATACTATACTTTGTGATGAGCTAAGACATTTGAAATGCTACAGTTTTTTAAAGATTTTAAGGTGGCACGGTGGCACACTGGTTAGCACCACACTTCCACTGATGAAGGTTTGATTGCTGTGTGTGTAAAGTTGCACATTCTCCCCATGCTTGGAGGGTTTCCTCTGGGTACTCCAGTCTCCTCCCACAGTCCAAAGGCATGCAGATTAGGCTAATTGGTGTTCCCAAATTGCCAATGGCATGTGAATGAGGGTGTGTGCATGTGTACCCTGTGATGGACTGGCACCCTTCTCAGGGTGTACCCCGCCTTATGCCTGAAGTCTCCAGGGATAGGCTCTAGGCTTTCTGTGAAGTGAATGAATGAATGAATGAATGAATGAATGAATCTCTATATACGAAATTCTTCTTAATGAAAATAATATGTGACCCTAACTTTTTAACTCGGGGGAACTGGAACGTTTAGAAAACAATAAAGTAAAGCTCTTCCCATTAATAACTAATCTATTGTATCTATGGTAATATTGATTATTTTGGATATTACATACTCGATAAAATCTCTATACTAAAATATTATTTATAATAAATTGTGCATGTAAACATGTGATGTAGGCACTGTAGTGCCCCCTACATTTTCCCGCACTGTAATGTATGTCATGAGGTATTCATAAAATCCTGTATAGGCTTAAGGTGTAAATTCCTAAGGCAACAATTCAATATTTGTCAATGCCACTCAATGTGCTACGAAATGTAATTATTCATTGACTGTATCCATCAATTTACAACCATTAATTATTTTATACAAATATAATACACTTATTTTATAATCAAATTCTGTCAAGTATAATGAATAATAATTAATTCATGATTTCTTCCCCCAATTCATTATAATTATCTCGTTGATCTAAAATGTAATGTAATGTATTATTATAATGTAATATATACCCATGCACACCAGTTTGCAACACAATGATAACAACATAATGTAGTATACTTAGCTTGTTCCATTTGCATTATTAAGCTGTGGCCGTGACTTCACTAGTTAACTTGTTCCCATGACTGGACACATGTTAGGATCTTGTTCTCACACATCACTAAGTCCTTGTCATGCATTCAACTTATTAGGTAGTGGTGTCACCAGCTGGGCTTTGAATCTAATTCTTTCATCCCTTTTGAAATTTTAATCCCTATTTACATTTACCTACAATATAAAAGGTTTACATTTAAAGTTAGAATATTTGTTCATTGACCATATGTTTTCCTTCCTATTTCCTTCCTATCTTTTCCTCCTTCAATGTTAAAGATTGATCTTGATTACAACCAGTTTCAATGGGCACCAGTAAATTTGCCATCTAAAGATGCAACAGGAAGTAGTTACGAGTCTGTTTCCAAAACTATGAAGACGACGTCCTCTAGCGCTGTCTCTTCATCTGCCCACTATGAACCTGCTGAGCAATTTCCTCCACCACCACCAGCCACCGACCTCCTTCAGGTCCCTTTCAAAATCCCAGGGGGATGTCCTTCTCCCCAGCCACCTGATCAACGTATTCCTCAAAAAAATCCCATCAGCAAAGAACAGTATTCCAAGCAGAGGAACCTCTATGAGCTGAAGCGCTTGTACAAGCACATCCATCCAGAGGTGCGCAAAAACCTGGAGCGGGACTTCATTACTGAAATGGAGCACTCTCACATGGACAGCGATGAGGAAGTTAGCAGCGATGTGCAGCAAGCACGCTACGTGTTCGAGAACAATGGCAGCAGTCCTGGCAAATGTATGAGCCCGGAAAGAGAATATTTGGAATGGGATGAGATTCTGAAAGGTGAGGTGCAATCTATGCGTTGGGTGTTTGAGAACAAACCGCTTGATGCCATCAAAGATGACACGCCAGATGAGGACGAAAGCAGGAACATTGCTCAGCAAGAAATTATTGCCGGGAAAGACGTTAAATACACAACTTGGATGTTTGAAACACAACCTATTGACGCTCTGAGTACAGAACTTTCTGATTCAATGGAGCATAATAGAAAGTTAACAGACCTAGCAAGAGGAGATGTGAGAACTGCAACCTGGTTATTTGAGACACAGCCTCTGGACGGTATGAATAAAATTTACCAAGAGGACGATGAAGAGGAGCAGGCGGTATATACCAAAGACATTGCAGGAGGAGATGTAAAAACTGCCAGATACTTGTTTGAAACCCAGCATCTTGATTCCCTTGGCCACACTGAGACAATTGACGAGTTGCACTTTCTACAGCTGAAGTCAGAACTGGAAGAGATTAAAGGCGAAGTCAAAACTACAACAAAAATGTTTGAGACGCAACCCCTGTGTGTCATTCGAGGTGATTCCGGTGAGATGTTGGAGATTACAACTGTGCGACGTGAAGAAACAGAAAAAGGTGACGTAAAAACATCCCGTTGGCTTTTTGAAACCCAGCCTTTGGATATGATTAGCAAAGACCCAACTAAAGTTAAAATCATTTGTGGAGTGTCCATGGAAGAAAACTATCAAGGTGGAGTGAATCGAGGTAGATGGCTTTTTGAGACAAAGACCTTGGATCAAATCAAAGATGAAGAATTGGAAAACACCAAAACTCAAAAGGAGGACATCATAGGAGCAGATGTTAGAAGACATTGCATGGTCTTTGAGACACAACCCATGGACACTTTAAAAGATAATACCAATGCCAGGCCATCTGAACCAGAAGAGATCCTTGGGGGTGATGTAACATCAGCCAGATATTTGTTTGAGACTGTGCCAATGGAAAATCTGAAGGAGTTGCCTGAAGTTGGGAAACTACAAAAAGTTGTTGCATTGGATGAAGAGAAAGGTGATGTAAGGCATCAGAAGTGGTTATTTGAGAGTAAACCTCTTGAGCAAATTAGGGAGGACAAAAAAGAAATTGTACGTACTGTTAAGCTTCAGGAGTTAGACAAGGGTGATGTCCTCAACTGCAAGGAGATATTCGAGACCACTGATCTAAGCAAGTGCACGGATACACATAAGATCGCAGTTGAAGGTGTCACGAGTGGATCAGTAAAATCTAACAAAGTACTATTTGAATCAACGCCCTTGTATGCAGTACAAGACAGCTCAGGACATTACCATGAAGTTAAAACAGTACGGCGTGAAGAAATTGTCAAGGGTGATGTACGAAGCTGCATGTGGATGTTTGAGACTCGGCCAATCGACCAGTTTGATGACAGTATAAACAAATTCCAGATTATTAAAGGAATTTCAAAACAGGAAATTGAATCAGGGGACGTCAAAACAGCCAAATGGCTGTTCGAAACTCAGCCTCTTGATGGGATCAAATATTTCACTGACATAGAAGAAGAGGACAACAGAAAGAACGAGTCCACTGAGATCCAAAAGGGTGATGTCAAGACATGCAGATGGCTTTTTGAGACTCAGCCAATGGATGAGCTGTACGAAAAAACCGAAGTAAAAACAGAGGACACCACAGAGATCCAGAAAGGTGATGTTAAAACCTGTACCTGGCTTTTTGAGACCCAAAACCTTGACAGTATCAAAGATGAATCCGAGACTATTTTGAAAACTTGTACGGTCAAAGAAGAGGATGTGCAAGGCAAGGATGTACGTCTGGCTCGCTTCCTTTTTGAAACTGAAAACTTGGAGGATATCAAAGGTGGTGAGGAGCAAAGCAACTTTAAGAGAGTCACACAGATAGATATCGAGTCTGGAGACGTATCAAGGATGAAGTATATATTTGAGACACAGGCACCTGACATTATGACCTCCACTTCTGAGGAGACCATGCAGAAACTAAAGTTTCATCAGAGCGAGGATATCCAGAAAGGAAATGTTGTCAACTGTACCTGGATGTTTGAAAATCAACCAATTGATGCCATCAAAGAGAACACTGAAGAATTCAAAGAGGTCCGTACGGTGACAGATGTTCAAGGAGGAAATGTTAACAAAGGTCGTTTTATCTTTGAAACATATTCCCTGGATAAGATTAAAGAGGATTCGTCCGAGACAGAGATCAACAAACTTCAGACAATTACGCGAGAGGAAATCGAAAGAGGAGATGTGAAAAACTACACCATGATGTTTGAGACCCAACCACTGTACGCTATTCGAGACAAAGAGGGACACTTTCATGAAGTTACTACAGTCACCAAAGAGGAAATTCTGAAAGGCGATGTCATCGGGGCAAGATGGTTGTTTGAGACAAAGCCATTAGACTCAATAAGAGACACAGATGAGGTTTACGTCATCAAAGCTGTAACTGAGGAAGATATACAGAAGGGTGATGTTAGTACAGCAAGATGGAGGTTTGAAACACAGCCCCTTGATGAAATTACTAAGGATATGAAGGTTACTCTAAAGACAGTTGCAGATATTCAGGGTGGAGATGTCAAAACAAATATGCAGCTCTTTGAAAATGATGACATGTCTGAGAAATATGTGAGAACCGTTAGTGTGAGTGAAATACAAAAAGGTGATGTGAGAAGCGCCACGTGGATGTTTGAAACACGCACAATTGACAAGATCCGTGGCGAGGGTTCCGAATACACCGATATGGAAAAGGTAACACGTGAGGAAGTGTTGAAGGGAGATGTTAAACAGTCAGTGTGGCTTTTTGAAAAAGAACCTCTGGATCGTATCAAGGATAGTGATGGAACGGAAATTGTGATTTCTCGTGAGGAAATTCCAAAAGCTGACGTCAAAACAACGACATGGCTTTTTGAAAGCACCCCGCTGACTGAATTTAATGAGACCAATGTGGAGAGGACAGAAATCATAGGCAAAAGTGTCAAGGAGACGTTAGAAGAACTTTACAGTCAGAAAATGGTCGACTCCCATGGGATAATTATAGAAGCGGATGAGATTGGTGATGTCAGGATGGCCAAGTACAAACTACTGAATCAGGAGACTCCAGAGATTCAAAGAGAGGAGGTTATTCGAGGAGACCTAAATAAAATCATGTTGAACCTCCTCAATAAATGTGATACAACAGAGAGAGGCATTACTATTGATGTGGAGGAGAGGGGAAATATTAACACAACTGTTAAACAGCTCTTTAGTCAAGATAAGGATATTAATGTTGAGAAGGAAGAGATTGTTCGAGGAGACATACAAGAAGCAATCAACAACCTGTTGAAGAAGGATGGAACAGCTAAACACGGTATTTTAATTCAGGAGGATGAGAAAGGAGATGTGAGGATGACTATATATTCTCTGTTGAATAAGCAAGACGAAAGTGAACTTGTAAAAGAGGACATTGTAAAAGGAAATGTCCGTGGGACTCTGCACAGGCTGTTGTACAACAGTGATGATAACGAGCAGTCCTCTAAAATTCAAATAAGTGATTCAGAGAGAGGTAATGTGAGTTTCTATTCAACCTGTATTGAGTCTGGAGCACTGGACTACCTTAGACAACTTCAGTTAGGCTCAGATGAAACACATAATGAAACAACTAAAGAAAAGATAATTGGAGGTGATGTAGAGCATACAAAATTGATCCTAAGAAACAATCGTCATGCAATTGGACGAACTGTGGCTGAAGATGATATTGTTCCTGGGGATGTTAATAACACAGTGCAAGTTTTTATGATGGAACCAGTCCTGTCTTTGCACAATGTCGACAAGGAGGAGATCGTAAAGGGAGACTTGAGAGCAGCACTTGACTCACTAACGCAAGCAGTGAATCAGCAAAAAGTTGTTGAAAAAGAGGAGGTGGTCAAAGGCAACATCAACACCACACTGAGATCTTTGGAAGAAGCCCAGAACCAACTCAAAGAAATGGAGAAACCTGAGATTGTCCGTGGGGACATCAGGGGTGCCCTTGAAAGTCTTGAACGATCAACCACTGCTAAGACTGAAGTATCTATTGAGGATGTAGTGGCTGGTGATATCAGGGGAACTTTAAAATCCCTTGAGGAGGCAAAGCAGGCAGTGAAAGATTTCGAGAAAGAGGAAATTGTAAGAGGTGACATCCAGGCAGCTTTAATGAATTTACAGGAAGCATCGACTGAGAAGAAACTCATCCAGCATCAAGTGAGTGAACAGGGTGATGTAAAGGGTACTATCCAGATCCTAATGGAACCAGTCTCTTTACCTCATATGCAAAGAAGAGCTAGCACCGAAGGCGATGTTAAAATGTCAATAAAATCTCTTTATGAGCCTGAACAAACCCAGATAGAGAAGGAGGAGGTGATAAAGGGAGATGTTCATGGAACCATCAAATGTCTTATGAAGAAGAAAGAACAGTCAAGTCATAAGTCAAAAATAAATCCTTCCAGTAAAGTTAAAACTTCCAGAAATATTTCTCAGGAAGAGGTTTGCGAATGCCTTGCTGCACCCAAAGTTGAGCCTTCAAATCCACACCCTTCCAAAAACATGCCCAAGAAAACTGAAACAGGTGTGACCACACAAAAGCAGACAGAGGTCAAATCTGATCAAAGTCAGATCTTCAATCAAGAGCAAATTTCTGAAACAAGTCATATGGCATCAGTTGGACAGGCCAAATCATGCCAGTTTTCACAGAAGACAAATGTAAAAAAGCAGCAAGTAAAACAAAAACAAAACCCTGGTCCTGTACTCATAAAGAAACAAGTGGGAAAACAGACAGGCGAGAAAAAAGCTGAAAGTGCTGTTATGTGCTCTGCTGAGTGTGACACAAAAAATACAAAACAAACAACTGAAACCACAAAAGAAACACAAGAAATGAAAACAGTCACAAAGGTTCAGACCACAGTTACAACAGAGCACACCAACATTACACAAAAGAACACCAAGACTTCAAAATCTGAACAAAATGTGAAGAGTCTAAAGACTGAGCAGAACATCAAGAGTCTGAACCGCAACTTGAATCCAAAGGGAATCATCAAAAAGAAATCCCAGCCAGAAATTCACTTTCCCCCTCCTCCATCTTCTCCTCCACCACCTTCTGAGTCTGAGTTCTCACTTCCTCCTCCTCCATCTCCAGTCACAGAGCATTACATCTCTCCTCATTCTCATCTGGCTATGATGCAGGATAGCGACCCTTCCCTTCCACCACCACCCCCTCCACCTGCCATTGAAGCAGAGACTGAGTTCTTTCCCCCACCTCCACAAGACCTTCTCCCACCTCCCCCATCACAACAAGAACTCAACTCAGTGACCCAGCCAAATCCTGTAAAGCCCAAGGGTCGACCGCTATTCAAAGTGCCCAAACCTGAGCCTCCCAAGCAGCCTGATCCACCTAAGGCTAAGTGGCAGAAAAAACAAACTGTTCCTGCTCCACCACCTCCCCCACCACCTCCACAACAGACTGTGGTTGAACAGAAGGAAAAAGAAGCTAAACAATTTACTACAGTCATAGAGGCCAAAGCAAAGGAGAAACATGATGGAAATGCAAAGTCCCCTGAGATGCCACTTCCACCAGTCACCCTCGGGATACCCACAAAAATCCCAGTATACACATCAGAGCCTGAGGAACTCCCTAGTCCTAAAAAAGTATTTATCCCTCCTATTAAACTTCCACCACCTCCAGAGCCTGCTATTGATCCAAAGCCCAGATCTTATGCAAGGAAATTTAAAACACCACTCATGCTAGCAGAAGAAAGGTACCGCAAACAAAGAGAGGAAGCTGAAATGAGTAAGACAGTGTCTACTCCAACGTCTCCTCCAGAAAACATTCTGATTCAAAACTTTGAAGGGGTAAATACTGAAGCAGGATTGACCACAGAGAAACTCACACAGTCGCAAATTTCAGTTGAAAAAGAGCAGGTATGTCCTAGTGAACAAGAGCCAATCACAGTGCCCAAAGTGGCAGTCACAGGAAAACAGGATCTACCCACCCCAAAAACAGGTCACCCTCAACCACCACAAAAGGTCCCTACAACCTTTCAGTTAAGCAAACCTTCCTTCCCTAAAATGGGTAAGAAAACTACTGTTAGTACTGACAAAAAGCAAGTCAGCCAAGCTACAGCTGAAATTAAAGTTCAGCCAACATCAACAATCCATCCTTTACCAGCAACTGAGCACACTGAGCATGCAAAGGCAAGTTCCTATACAACTACATACAAGCAAACCTCTACTCAAGTTCAATCTATGCAACAAATATCAGCAAATGTTCAGTGCCAACCTATTGACTCTATAAAAGTTGAAGAAACTGTAACTGAAGAAATAAAGAAGCCTCCCCAACAACCTACGAAGATCCCAAAAGTGACCCCAAGCTTCAAAGTTAAAACAATTAAGATACCTAATCAGGAGAAACTGGAAGAAAGGAAGGAATCAACCCAGAA
The DNA here is from genome assembly GCA_028565755.1 of Dinotopterus cunningtoni. NCBI lineage: Eukaryota > Metazoa > Chordata > Actinopteri > Siluriformes > Clariidae > Dinotopterus > Dinotopterus cunningtoni. The sequence goes on along the minus strand of JAOTRS010000012.1, from coordinate 5,944,332 downwards.
AGAACAAACAGCTATATCTCAAGTATGTGTAGAGCAGGTCTCCTCCAAAATGGAAAATCAAGAGCAAGTACAGCAAAGTACCAATGACACCAAGCAGGAGATAGATCTGAAAAAAGCCAAACAAAAGCAACAGGCAGCAAAAAAGCAGCTGCCTGTTGTAGCACCAAAACCATCAGTGGAGATGCATCATATTCTACCAGCCATGTTGGAGGTCCATCAGCTAGGGACAGGACAAACCACTGTTGTTCAATCTCAGCAGGCTGTTAATGAGGAACGTGTTTTGATACATGAAGAAAGGGTGGTCAGTCAAAGCTCAGTTCAGCAGCAAAGTACTCAACACAAGGGAAAATTTCAGATCAAGAAGCAAATTAGGGGTTCTGAAATGCCAGCTGGTGAAGTTGATGCCATTAAACAGCACCAACAAAATGAGTCATGCCAGGTGCAGATTAAGGAAACTGCAGTTGAGACATCAGATCTCCAGAAATATGAGGAGATGCAAAAATTGCTGAGTCATATTAAGGTAATGCAGGAATCAGGAGGGAAAATGGATATCAAGTCAGTCAAGATAATGTTAGATATGATCCCAGAATGGTTGCTAGGAACGGCCGAAAAGCTGGAACTAAGCCGTGCACAGTATAACAAGCAAAAACTTCAGGAGATCATCATGTATGTAAGGAACCTTGTTCAAATTAAACTTACTTTTTTAGAGGTAAATTTGGCTGCAACTAAAGATTATTTTGAGTCTAAACCAGTAGAGGAGAAGAAAATTGTTAGCGGCACAACAAAAAAAATATCAAAAATAAGCATTGGTTCTTCTAAAGTGGAATCTCAGAAGAAAATGATGGATAAGACTCTTCAAGACATTAAAAACAGCGATTACAAAACAATGCCTCCAGAGCTTAGAATGAGAACACCATCTCCCACCTATATTTGCATTGAGACTGCCAAAAGGACAGATTCTCCTCTGCGGGTTACCCCCTCGCCTCCACCATACAGATCAGGTGCTACACCAACACCCCCATCTCGTTGGTCTGAAACCTCTTCAAACATTACCCGAGCTACACCCTCTCCAACAATGAGTCATTCAGAAAAGCTAGCCAAACTAAAAGCCACAACCACCAAGCTCTCTCATAGTGCATGCCCACTTCCAATGGCTTTGCCTGAGCAAGTCATTATGCAAAGTGAAATGGGAGAATCTCACTCGTCCAGCCATCAGGAGATTAGTTTTGAGACCCACTCGACGGAGTCATCTGTGCTGCAGTCATCCATGGAGGACTCAATGATGAGTGTAAAAGACAAGAAGGAGTTTTTTGAGGAGGCCCAAAGGGCAGAGATGAACCGCAACTATATGCGGAAAGATCCCATTGATATTCCAGAACGCCTCGGGGCAGAAGATGATGAGTTAGATATCCCTATTGACTTACATGACAGAATGAAAGAGGACATGCCCAGGGTTGACCTGTCCAAACTTGTCAATAAATTTGAAACCCCACAGCCCAAAGTGTATACAAGGAAGGATCCAATTGTTATCCCTGAGAGACTTGGTAGTGATACTGAGGATGCAGATAATGAACCAGAGAAAAAACCTTCCCAGGTGGAAGAGAAGCCATCCTTTGATATCAAGGCCTTGAAGAATGTGTTTGAAATGGGAGAGCATGCCCACCAATATCTCAGAGAGGATAGAAAGAACCTTGATTTGCAGGAAGAATTGACAGAACCCACAGGATTCTCTGAGACAAAGTCTGTTACAGAGCATTACTCAAATGTTGATGAGTTTGGTAACACAGTCATGGGGTCAAGGAGCCAGAGTACCTCTCATTCGCATAGTGTTACCACACGTTGCGATCCACCAACATATGCGGATGTGGTACGAGGAAAAGTTCATGTCCTGGACATCCCACCTGAGGCTTCAGCAGAACAACTTTTGAAGAATTTCCAGCAGTCCTGGGCAGAACGTGAAAATGTTTTCAAGAACCTGGGATTCAGCGTCTCAGAGCAGCATACCTCTCAGAGTGTATCACATCAACAGCACACTGCCATCACCGGTAAAATTGTGTGATGAGGCATGGAAACACTAATGAGTGTAAGGAGTGTTTACTAAAACAACATCAGTGTGTTTGAACAGTGTTGTTATAGTGAGAATTTTAAATTACTTTAAAGCGATTTTCCCACTGGAGTTTATGTTAATTTAAATAACAGTTCTTTTGGAAGTTTGTTTGAATGCTTTTTACTACTCCAATAATTCTTGCCTTTGCACATGTTGCTTGTTGTTGCTCTGCGATCATATTAACACGATAACTGCCACCACCATATGCTTGTATTTAAAATACTATTTGATTTTCATCTATTGACACCTTCTGTCTTGCAGAAAATAAGGGTTCCAGACAACGAACTTTGTCGGGTATGTCGGAAGAGGGTGTATCCCATGGAGTCTCTCATAGCAGACAAACAAAATTTTCATAAAACCTGCTTTAGGTGTGCCCACTGTAACAGCCAACTCAGGTAAAGTAACATAATTTACTAATATACAGCATATAAAGTGTAAGCCTATATGGGACAAGCAAAGAAAAGAATTTCACTGTAGTTCTTTCTTCTCTTGTATTATTGTTACACATTAAGTAAATTATCAAGCATGAAAATATGAAAATATTCTGTATATGTTTTGTTTTTTACTTTAGTTATTGTAGACAAGGTAATCATAATGCTATTAAGGATATCTACATTGCTCTGGAGATTATTCTTGTCAGAATTTTCAATGATTATTTCTGCAAAAGACATATTGCTCATATGTAACAGCATTATGTTAAATGGACTAACTTTATTATTATATCTCCCCAGCCTAGGAAACTACGCCCCTCTCCATGGACGAATGTACTGCAAACCCCACTACAAACAGTTGTTCAAGTCCAAAGGAAACTATGATGAGGGATTCGGAGAAAAGCCTCATAAAGAACTTTGGAGTGCAAAAAATCAGAAGAACACATCAGAAAAAGTTAATTTTAATCAAGTTCCTCCAGTGAAATCTGAAACCAAAGTACTGCACGTCTCAAAAGAAGAAGACTCATTCCCGGCTGAGATTAAAGAAGCAAATAAGTTGGATGATAATGCCAAAAAGCAGACAAGCAAAATTGCAATTGTTTGGCCACCTCAAACTGAAACACCAAAGAAGAGTTTTACTCTGGAAGAAGAACTCAAAGTAGTTAAGCCTACTTGGCCCCCTAAAGAGGAGTCACAAGAAACAACTGAAAACAAAGAGTCAGTGTTAAGAGAGATGACTTCACCAACAAAAAATGACATCCCTAATAAAAACCAAAGAGAAAATGGGGGTGAGTTCGTGAAAGAGAAGGTATCAGAGCAACCAGAAGAAACTATTCAAGTGAAAAGTGATGTGTCACCTAAAGTTACAGATGACATACAACAAAATGAAGAGGAAGCAGAAGGTAAATTAGAAATAAGAGATAAGAAAGAGGTTTCAGAGATGAACGGAGACAGGGATTATAAAGAAGAGAGCAAGAATATGGAAAAGGTGATGGAAAAGGAATGTGAGAACAAAAAGGAAAATGAAGAAAGTGGAGAAACAGATGGTGTAAAGGTGACGGTGATAGACAGTGTGGCTACTGCCGAACAGCCAACAAATGGGAATGCAAATAACAACAACAGCAACAACAACAATAACAACAACCGCCTCTTGTTAGACCCTGGTGATCCTTGGGGGGGTTTGGATGATGTTAAAGCAGAGTCGCATATATTTGATATCTATGCACCTTCTACTCAGGAAACTAATACCAAAAAGGAAGTGAACACCAAAGAGGAAACCAATCATAAAGAGGAAATCAACACTAAAGAAGAAACTAACACTAAAGAGGAAGCCAACCCAAAAAAAGAAACAAACACTAAAGACGAAACCAACTCAAATGATGAAACCCACACCAAAGATGAAACCGACACCAAAGAAGAAACCCACACCAAAGAAACAATGCGTGCTAACCTTCTACTCTTACTACAGGACGACGATCATTCACCTCCAAGTGCCAACACACAGGATGTATTTGATGCAAACCCCAAGGTCCATTCAGATCAGCAACCAAATTTCAGTGCCTCACGATTTCTAGATGACATATTTGCAGACTTTGGCGAGTCCACAAGCTTTTTCTCCAAAGACAACTTGAACACCAAAGAAAGCAGCAACAAATCATCAGCGAATCTCCTGGATGACCTTATGGATTTCGGAATAGATACCAAAGAAGGGTCAGGCATGAATACACAGGAAAAGGCAAGCATTGATTCCTCCAACCCCAAAGCTTCCAGCTGCCTGTGGCAAGAGGATTCACAATCGCTGTCTGTAGAGGAGCAAATTAAACGCAACAGATTTTATGATGATGATGAACTCTGAGGTCAACTTGCGTCTGAATACAGACATATAGTTATTTTTATGTATAAAAAAAAAGAAAAATATTTCACTAATTCTGTTCATGGAGAGAGGCTTGTGATCATTTACTAATCTTTTGTACTCAGTTTACAGTAATTCAGTGTTGCTATTCTGCACAATTGCAAATCTTTTAAGAAGCTTTATATAATGCACCTGGTGTGCAGCATAAAAAAGGGAAAATATTATGCCTCTTCTTTTTTTTCTTGATTTTACTTAACTTGATTTCCTATATCTTTAGCTAATGTATGATTTTTTTTCCTTTTATGTAATTTTGCAGATTATCTTTTATTTTCTTTACAAATTTAGGTGATTCTATTCTCTTGCCCTGTTTAAAAGGACAATGACAGGTCCTTCCTTTCAGGCTGGTTAGAGATTCATGATTTCTATTTTATTGCTTACGCATTGTTCAATAAAAACACCTTTATGAAATATGACAGATTTTGCTTTTCATTTGAATGTTTTGT
>JAOTRS010000012.1:5820218-5833843 GCA_028565755.1 Dinotopterus cunningtoni | reverse complement strand
ACGTCATCACACGTCTTAACAGATCAGCCTCCGCGTAAAAAACTGTTAATCTGGAATCTCTAATTGGAATAATAATGACAAACGTTGGCCATGTAATCTGTTACCGATCTGCTTGGCAACTGTGTAGGCTTCATCAGGCGAGTTGGCCACCGTTCCCGCCGGCACGGAGATCCCCGCCTCCTTCAGCAAGCCAATGCTCAGGTACTCATGAAGCGACAGGTTCCTCTGCTGCTGCGCCGTCGCCAATGGAGATGGCTGGTGGCCATGGTTACCAAACAGCCCTGATGTCCCACTGAGTACCTGGAACAGCAAAGAAAGGAAAGAAAAGAGTAAATAAAATGTCTGTGTATACTTTTGTCTCAGGATCTAATCGTCTAAGTGCTCTTTAAATAGGTTTATGTTTATCACAGATGAAAATAATTCCACAATAAAGAAAAATAATCATGGACGAGACCTGAGAAACCGCTTTCAGCAAGGACGCCGTGGTTTCAGGACAAGGTCAAGTGCCTGAGCGAGCAGAGTTGTAACACGAGCAGAGGCACAACCTTTCCTCTCAGTGAGGATTTATTAGGAGCTGCACGGGGCGACTGCAAGAGCTATGAGCGACGATCATCATAAGGGGCTTCATGAGGGCGCTTCTGACTCAATATTTCATGTTCCATACATAACAACATGGTGCAGAAGATTACAGACATGCCAGGTGAAATGTTTTCTGAAGTAACTGTTAATAAATTGCTAGAGGTGCACGATTCACTGTTGTCTGGCCTCCACCCAAAACGCTGCCACTTATCAACTTAACTGTACTGATATTTCCTCATCCCCATGAAATTAATTTCTGCTGTCATCAGTGTTTATTACAGCGAGTGTTTATCATCAGACAGTTTATTATCCAATCAGTTTACGATGACGGCTCGTAGGACGTTGCATAAATCTGATAAATACACCCGGAACATGAGTTCATTGTATCCATATACACACTCACTTTAGTGTTATGAATGTCCTGCTGACAAAAAAAAAAAAAAAAGCTCATTTTGGTCAATATTAATCTTTCTCTCTTCTTAAAGAAAAGTGATGCAGTGGTGCTTTAGTACGCCCAGCTTTCTCACCTCTTCGTCTCCTTACTATTAAATGTTTTTCTCTCTAAAAAAATTCTGTCAAATTGTGTCGCTTTCGCCGATCTGCACTGCTTCTTTTCAACAACATGACGAAACCTTTTAAATCATGATTGATGCTTTTGTGTTGTGAACGTTTGCTTAACACCGTCCCCTCCTTAAAAAGCCTATTTTCCAGAGAAAATTCCTTAAAAAAAAAAACAAAGCAAAAATAAATAAAACACACACACTATCTTCTCTACATCTCAGTCCTGTTCTGCACAAACTCTGGTGGGAATCCTGTAAGTTGCCTCATTATAGATCTCAACTTCTCGTTCCTTTAAAGCCGACTTACCAGTCCAGCCTTAAAAAAAAAAAAAAAAATTGCGTCTTATTCTGTGTCTCGAACTCTTGGTCTGCTTTTTTCCGGCACTTTCCACATCTTCTCTACATGTTCCATCTCAATACCGTTCTGCCCCTTTGGTTGAAGTCCTGCAAGTCGCCTCACCGCCACCTATAGATCTCACGCTCCTTCAACTTCCCCGTCCTTTTAAAGCCATCCTTCCAGTCCGGTCTTCCTTATAAAAACCATTACATGCTTCCTTCCCTGTTCCGTGACTCCCTAGTCTAAAAGACTTGTCCTTGGAGCAGTGCCATCCATGTTTGTTGTCTCATTTGTAAGGTGACACGACTAAATATAGTCTGTCTCTAAAATAGGTTCATTCAAATGACACAGTTGTGCTTTCTAGCTGGTTAATGTTTTAACTAGTTTGTTCTAGATGATCTTGAGTGGGCTGTCTGGTTCTTAATTTTAATAAGTACTAGTTTATGAACTTGGTAGAATCAAAGTATTGTTTCCTTGCAAGGCTAAACAAAGGCAAAATAAAACAAATAGAGTAACGGCACGGCTGTATTCCAAACCTGTCTCTACACAACAGTAAGTGTACTATGTACATAGACTGTAGTGATGGGTGTTGCACCCTACCTAGTGCACTGCATAGTGAACAAAGCGCGATTTGGGATTCGGCGATAGTGTACAGATTTATAAAACCCTGCTAGAAGTTATGTATAAAATAAACGTGTTGTAAAAATTGGTACAGGATATAGACGTTTAGACGATATTTCAGGTAAAAACAACAATATTTCGTACGGCTTTAGCACTTATGCTATTCGCTAAGGATTAGTAATGTTGACAGCTAGCTAGCTGGCTGGCTAATGTCAAATCTAGAATCACGCCATTTTGGATAAATTCTCCATTTTAAAAGCAGCCAAAACATTCCGAACATACCCTCTACAATGCCTCTTATTCTTCCCCTAGAAAACTAACCTTAGCTGCTGAACTTAAAGCCGTCCTGGAGCCGGAATTCCTCAGTCCAGCGGACAACCGGCCGCAGATCAGGGACGCCGCCATGTTTCTCACTCCAGCAGCTGCGCTGCGGAAAGACAAATCACGCACTGCGCATGCGTACGACCAAAACCAAAACTCTACGCGATTTGCGCAGGCGCGCTCTGTGAAAGTGAAACGGCGTGAAGACTCGCCTTCCTTCACAGACCTGGTTGTTAAGGACAAAATGTACCACAGTTAAAAAACATTACATGTTGTTATTGTAGAATTGTTGTTTTTGTTTGTTTTTTTCAAATGCTTATGCTGTACTTCTGTTGCTAGAATGGTCTTTTAATCAGTCAGAAGACTCACATGCACAGGAAGACAGCAGTAAGTACTGTATGTGTATCTGAGTTACTCATTGAGAAACAATGTTACTATTAAAGATGAAAGAGTAATATGTTCTGAACCCTGCATTACTCCACAGCTTGGCTACGATGGCAGAGGTTGTCCAGAATCACACCCCAAAGAGGCCAGGAGTGGGTCTGGCCGTGCTCGTCACCCGTTCCTCCCACCCAGGATGTGTGCTTCTAGGAAAAAGAAAGAGTTTGGTTGGAAAAGGCCTGTACCAGTTACCCGGGGGTCACATTGAATTCGGGTGAGTAAAAAGGATTTTTTGGGCCCAAGCAGAATGACATCATAACTCTGATAGTGCTGATGTCATGCGAACGGGCCCTACTGGTCTTATAAGGATTATTTTTTCCAACATTTGGGACTTTTTGGAGGTCTTAACATGCTCAAAAGTCATAAACATCAGCACACAGGTTGGAATCTGCTGCCATTAGGATAGACTGAGTGGGAGAATTTGCTGCATACATACACACTTACATGTGTCTATACACATACTATCTCGTTCCCCCACCTTAGTAAGTCGTGGCCGCAGAATATTTTTCCCCCAGTGTCACCAGAGGGGCTTCGTAACATCCATGGTTACAAGTGACATTTATCTGACTTAAAGGTAGACGCGTCTGTCCTCTGAAACGGCATGCATGCACATACTATAGTCTTTGCTATAAAACACATCACGGTTCAATTTTGTTATATATGTTTATCGTGTCTGCATAATTATGTACAAAATCAATCAGTATTTCCATATATAACTTACAGAAGAATATATGCATGGCTGTAAAGAAAGAAATATAGTACAGACCAGTTTTCAGATGAAAACAAAAAACCTAATGTACGCTCCTAGGATTTGGAGCGAGTGTGACAAAGTTACCAAAAGAACTCATATTCTCCAGCAAGCTCAGTAAAACCTAACTGCTGTTTTCTTAGAAAACCGCACAAATCTGTGTCTAAAACTCTAAAACTGATTTTAAGCAATGAGTTTTCACTCCAAATATTGACTGTTTATTTTATTTACTCTTTATCGCTCTTTATAGAAGTTTTTTTTAATGCAGAAATTTTTTCAAAAGCACCTTTTGCTTATGCCATATTTTTGTATGTGCCCAAGACTGTAAAACAGCTGTTAGGTTTTACTGAGCCTCCTGGAGAATATGAGTTCTTCTGCTAACTTTGTCACACTCGCTCCTTTCTATTTTTTATGCAAATCCCAGGAGCGTACATTAGGCTTTTTGTTTCCATCTGAAAACTGGTCTGTCTTGTATTATATTTGCTTCTTTACAGCCATGTATATATATAACAGTCATTAAAAAATCAGAAATCATCTGTGTAGAGTAAAAAATATTTGAATCGAGTCACTTCAGGCTGGTGATGTGAATGTAGGACTACAGAAGCTTTATATGAGACTTTGGGATACATTTTTGCACGTAACAAGGTTTGTGGAATTTGGCCCTGATTGGTACTTACATTATACTCGCTTTCTGGTGACAAACTTCACACTCGGTGTGCAGAGCAGGAACCTAGTGTAATGTATTTACATGCACTTTAGTTATGATGTATAGTTATAGAGATATAGATTAGTTTTGATTTAAGACAGACTTGAAAAAGCCTGAACTATCCCTTTAAAAGTCCACAGTGCAAAATTATTGTACATCTGTTTAATTTCTTTGATGTTTTTTGCTTTATCAGTCTTGCTCCACTTTTACAAAAAAAAAAACACTATATTTTTCTCTATTAAGTCTTGTCAATGTCTGCATTACTTCCCACGACAGAAACGGTGAATAATAGTTAGATTCAAAGATTTCAATTTATGTTTATGTTTATGGTGGTGTAGTGGTTAGCACTGTCGCCTTGCACCTCCAAGGTCCGTGTTCGATTCCCGTCTCTGTGTGTGTGGAGTTTGCATGTTCTCCCCGTGCTTAGTGGGTTTCCTCCCACAGTCCAAAGATATGCAGGTTGGGCTAATTGGCGTTTCCAAATTGACCGTAGTGTGTGTATGTGTGTGTGCCCTGCGATGGATTGGCACCCTGTCCAGGGTGTACCCTGCCTCGTGCCCTAAGCCTCCTGGGATAGGCTCAAGGTCCCCGCAAACCTGAATACAGGATAAAGCGGTACAGAAGATGAGTGAGTGAGTGAATTACAAACAATGTATAAATTTACTAAGCAGTGTTTCAGCATTTTAATCAGTGTTAACCATCATGGTTATACACATCGCAGTGTCCTGTTTAAACCCCAAGACACATAAATATTCTTTTATTTCTTATATTTCTTCTTTTAACATTTCCTGCAGAGAGACGTGGGAGGAGTGCGCACAGAGAGAGGTGATGGAAGAAGCCGGTATTCGGTTAAAGAACCTGCGCTTCGCCTCCGTAGTGAACACGGTTAAGCTCGAACAAAACTATCACTACGTTACAATCTTCTTGCAAGGAGAAGTGGATGAAGACTTCATAACATCCGAGCCAGTAAACATGGAGCCTGAGAAAAACGAGGGTAAACACATATGAATATTATTAGTGTTTTATTGGAGGAATAAATACTCCAGTGATTTTTTAACTGGTTTCTGTAATATGTTAACTCGCACAAGAATCTAGACAGATTTCCCTGTACTGAAGGTGAAAAAAACACACAAAACCTGTTTGATTAAAACTCTGTTATAAAGGATGCTTAAGGCCAGCTGGCAGACATCAGGAAACAGAGTTTTCTTTCGACTTTTATGTTCGCGTCTAATACTTGTTCCGTGTGTGCAGGTTGGTCATGGACGTCCTGGAATGACTTTCCTCCTGACGAGCAGCTGTTCTTTTCACTGGCCAGTCTCAGACAGGAGGGTTTTCATCCATTCGATATGATTTAATGCGATCAAGAAACTGTTTCAACTTTTCTGTCCGAAGAACAAACCACTATCAGCCAGTTCCTGTAACCTGAGAACTGAGAAGAAATTTGCAAATCGAATCTGACTTTGAGCTGCTGCAATGGCACATCGTTTAAAGTGTTTGTAATATGAAACATACTGTATTTTTTAATTTAACTAAACTACCAGACCTCTTTTCTTTTTTGAGTGCCCCATGTATTTATAACATCGTGCCTATTATTCATGCTGTGGCTGACTCATGTGTTTGTTACAAGTTTCACTTCCATTATTTACTCTAGTCTACAGCAGATCCATGTGTGTGTGTGTGTGTGTGTGTGTGTGTGTGTGTATAGCTGTTAAATCCACTCTGGGTTTTAAAGCCTTTAAGCAAAGGAATATAAGTGTGCACGCCGGTCAGAATAAGATCATCCTCTTTTAAGAAACAGAGTCAAGCTAACAAGATCACTGAAAAGCTAAGGACTGAACAGATGACAGGCAAATGTTATCGTGTCATAAAGTGTAACAGCCAGTCATGTTTGAATTTTGCATCACATTTACCTACATTGCTCACAATGGTGTTTAGCTGCCTGTAGTGGTCATAGTGGTGCGGGGGGAATTCAAATAAAGGTCAGAAGTTATAAGTCCAATCAACTCCAAGCTCCAACCAGGAAACGGCAAAGAAAACTGCTGGCTCAGCATGAGATATCTCCCTGTTAACTTGGTGAGTTTCTTATAGGCTAGGCTTTTTTTCCCCTTAGGCTTTATTAACATACAGACATAGTGTTTGATACAGTGCAGAACACCTATTATTATATAACAGTATAGTTCTGACAGAGTAATCGGATTGGATGAGAGGCATTCCATTCCGCAAGCACAGTTATGAGTAAATATACGTAACACCCCATGTCACAGGTGTTCTAACAATTGTTAAATATACAATGAGCGGGCCCAAGCACCTTGTGCTAAGGGGACGAGCCATAAAGACAGTGGGCACAATGGGGACATGCATCTAAAACCAAAGCCAAAAACATGCCATAATTTTAGAGGAGGGGGAAATTTATGACAATATCTTCAAAAAGCCTCAAAACATCACTATGAGGTCACTCAATGTGAAGTCAATGAACATAAGGTCTCTCAAATATGATGTCACATAGTTATTAATATTATTAACCACTTTTCGGCACAAGTTTAAGACATCGTCACAGCTGACCTGTTTGAGATATCAAAAATCCCTCTGCAATTTTGCATCTTTAATGTCTTGAGATCAAGTAGGCCTAGTTTGGTGGCGATCCTATAAATGCCCTAGGAGGAGTATATTAAAAATCCATTGGGTGTGTTTTTGAGCTCTAAATGTGCACTGGGATTCCCATGCAATTGTTTAAGTGTGTATGAGCAATGCAGCAAAATCTCGTGTGAGGACTCCATGGATGTAGGGTGTGGGGTCAACTTGCTGCCACTCTTTACACCAATGTTTCTGCAGCTGTTAATTCTGTCGCTGTTTACTTGTCGCTCCCTAATCTAATCTTTTAGTGGCTATGATCTTAACCTTACGTACCCGTTTTACTTTCAGTGAGGAACACTTGTGACACACTCACATTATGTCATAAAAGTTGATGACTGTTTGTTACATTGGACATGTAGCTAGATATAGAGTATATAGATGACTCAATTAAGTGTAACAGCCAACTCATGGTTATTTATATTAAAAAGTGTCTCACCTAGGTGTAGTGTCTGTAACTTAAATCTTTCAATGATCTTAATTGTCGTTCAGATGAAATGAAAAAGTGCATTATTCTATTATGCAAAATTGTAAAAATATTGTAACATGAATCAGACATCGTTACTACGGATTGTTTTGGCGAGAAAAATACTTAATTCTGCACTGAAAAAATGTAATAGTTTTATTAAATTAAATTAATTTAATTTAATAAAATCATCTCTCCAAAACGGCTCAAGTTAGCAACTTTTTGGAAATTTTTAAGGAAGCAAGTTTGGTCACTTCCATTATGCATAAAGTTAAGAAGTGCAGAAATAAGATCAGCACCAACAGTGTGTTTTAGCTGAAAATTCTAACGATTTGTTTTTACTTTCTAAATATTGTATAATGTCATTTTGCTATAATACAAGAAAGAAGGGGTATGCTTTTATAAAAAAAAATATTTAAAAAGATTGACATTCATCAATTAAAAAAAACATCAATTATAAATATTTCCTCGAGTAGATATTAAACGTAACGATCCAGATTGATCGTTGTTGATGTTTTTGGTATTGTTGCGCGCCCCCTAGTGGCTGAAGCTGCAAAGCGAAAGCGTTATATTTGTTAAATGCGCCACAGTTCGGTGGAAGCACGACATCGGCGGCGGGCTTCACTCGGAGTTTACACACGGACAATCAAGTTTATTCGCCGGATACCGTTTTAACTGTCGAGTTCAATCCACTCGGACGAGGTTTAACCATGGTGAAAGTCACATTTAACTCCGCTTTGGCGCAAAAGGAGCTGAAGAAAGGCGAGAAGGACGAGGCTCTGATCCCTCAGGAGGGGGTGAGTGAAGTTTACAAAGGCCACGGACACTCACTTATTTATTTATTTATTGTATTTAACACAAAGTATTAAACCGAAACAAACTAACAAAAACAGGCATTTAATTCTGACAGAAATCTGAATTAAGCTTGTTTTTTTTCTGAAAAGTATTTATTTGAATTTTGCAACCGTTAAACCGTCGTGTGTTTGGTTCTAACTGACAATTAGCCACCATGCTAACTTTTTTACGTTTCCAAACGCTTTGTGTTTTTAGGTGACATTAAAAACAGGGTTTGGGAGCATTTTCAGTTCTAATCTAAAGAGCAGACTGTGAGGAAAATGGCTGACCTGCTTAATAACCAAACAAAAAAAACCCGCAGCTAGGCGATAAAGAAGCCTCACACACACACACACAGAGAGAGAGAGAGAGGTGTTGTTGTTGTTTTTTTTTTTTTGCATCATTCTTTCGCAGTTATGTTTGTTAATAATAATGATCACACGTGTGTGTGAGAGAGAGAGAGTTTCTCTGCTTGCTCTGAGTGTGTGTTTGTGTATATAAACCAAGCAGGACAGAGACACTGGTGTTTTTCCTCAGCACTTCCGGTTTCCTCCAGGCGCGAGACTGAGTCTCCTGCCGTGTGTGTGTGTGAGCTGCACACAAATCGGATCAGACCGTCTGATAGTGGTGAGTCAGAGTGATGTGGGCGAGCAGGGAGAGGGAATTAAAAAAAAAGAAGTGAAATATTCATTAAACAGCTTGTGTTACTGCAGAGCTGGAGGTTGTAGTGTGTAAGTCTGGGCTGTGTGACTACACACACAGACACACTGAATGAAGAGGAGGACGAGGTCTGATTGATTAGAAAGTGTGCATTGATTTGCTGATGTAGGAAATGAATCAGCAATGAGGAAAAAAGCTGAAGAGGGTGTTTTATTGCTTTTTGCTTTAACATTGCAGCACGCAGCATGAAGGTTTTTCGTTGCCTTCTGTAGTCAATCTCAACCCCATCACTTTAGGAGCTGCGGAAATCCATGGAGACGTCCTTATTCGTAGGATTGTGTTGTGAATCTGGGTGTGCTCTCACACATTAGGGAACAGAACGGTGCACACTTTGATCCCAAAGTTCCGTACGTTTGCGTAATATAAGCACTCAGTATAGTATCCAGGTACGGATCAGCGTAGCCTGGACAAAGATTTTGAAGGAGACTGATGGTGCTGATGACGTCTCTTTCTGAACAGCGATTCAGGTACAGTTGATGTTCATATCTGATTAGCTCAAATCAGACATGAACAAACGTCAGTTCATAAAAATGGAGCGCCACTAAGAACAAAGTCCATGTGCACGTGTAGATCGAGCCAATCTCGTCCTCTTATCTACACAGCTATCTATCTGTCTGTCTGTCTATATATATATATATACACATATACACACACACAGTGAGCCAAAAGAAACTCCAGGAAAAGACAAATAGTAAGAGGTGTGTATCATATAATTACATTATTATTATCATAACGTTATCATATGTCTCAATATATAACATATAGCATTAGGTTTAGTAGTAAGTGTTTTTTTTTCCTGAAGTGTGTATAAATGTTTTTTTGGCTTACTGTATATTAAAAAAACAGAAATGCTGTTTGGCCAGGTTAACTTGGCCAAGGTTGACTTCCTTTTTCATAGCCTGCAAAACCAACAAGTTGTATACTGCCACCTGCTGGATTAGATAACCTAATTACGCAAGCTTACCGGAATATGGGACAATTTTGTTGTTAATATTATTTTTATAATTATTATTATTATTATTATTAATGTGAACGTTGGCCAACAGAGGGAGCAATCGTTTCCAGGTACAGTACGGATCAGTCAAGCCTAGTGTAAAAGCAGCCTGTTTGTAAGTAATAGTCATCTGTAACTTTACCGTGCCAAATTATTTTTATGTAGCACCAACGTATTTCACATTAGCTCCGCCTTAGAACTTTGTAAGTTCTCCACATCATAGGGGACTCTAGAGTAACACAAACTTCCTGGGTGTCTCTTATTTTTGTTTGTTTGTTTTTTGATACATAATATACATTTAATATGCATGTCCAGTCTGATTTAAAATCGGTCTCGGACCTAATACAGACAGTTATTCACTGCTTAGTATTTGGTTGTCGAATTAGTTATCAGAATTTACTTATTGTGCCAAGTCTTTGACAAAACATTGATTGTATGTGTGTGTGTGTGTGTGGTCTGATCCGATCAAGCGTCTCTGTTCTTGGCTTAAAAAAAAATACCGCTCCTCACATTCCATCAAAGACTGTCTTTTGTTTGAACAAGGTGTTTTGTGTGTGTGTGAGTGTGTGAGAGAGAGGGAGAATGAATAAACGGCTGAAACTGTACCTCTTATTCCATGATTAAGTTTCAGATTAGTGAGATTACGTCAGTGGAGTATCACAGGCGCTGGTCAGTCCGTATTTAGAGACGTTCATTGATTAATGGATTATGTGTAGACTTTCAGCCGCACACACATACGCGCACACGCAGTTCATTTTGTTTCCAGTTTAAAGCAGTCAGATAGATGTGTGTGTGCTTTGATCCACAGTCTGTATCAGGGAAGCCCAGTGTGGCTGAGTGCAAACGTTTGTGCAACCCCTAGTTTCAGATAGGATTATTGTGTGTGAAGGGCCTTCTTGTGTTTATAAGAATTATTATTTGCAAAACGCACCAAATGGATTTTGATACACTCCTCCTAGGGGATTAATACGGGGCCAGTGAAGACATTGAGGATGCAAATGTGGTTAATAAGTTTCTGTGTGGCAGCACTTTAATTGACATCATAGTGTGATAATTTTTTTTCCAGCATCTGGGGCTTTTTGGAGGTCTTAACATAAAATTCCCCCTTTTCTGAAATTGTCATAATGGTGATGGCACAGGGTGCTCGGCCTCGCTCATCACTGCTTGCAATTATATTATTTATTTACGTTCAATTTAAAATCGCACAAATCAGGCATCAGCATCATTTTAGAACAACAAGAATCAAGAATGCTGTTCAGAGAAAACAAAAGATCGGCGGAGGGATATTTTTTTCTTCAGTGTTCAGAAGGGGAATTCAAACCTCTCGGGTATTACACAGTGGAAGGAAAGCATGGCTGACCGTGTTCCTCTACAGGATTGCATCATCATCATGAGGGAAAGCAGGTCTTGTGTGTGTGTGTGTGTGTATATATATACACACACACACACACACCTGCACCACTTCAGCTGTTTCCTCCAGACGCTTCTTCAGCAGGATGAAAGAAGCAGCTGTGTGTTGTTGCTAGAGAGAGAGTGTGAGAGCACACAGGGTGCGCGATGAAGTAACACTTATTAGATTATTTCTTGTTAACAGGACATCCTGAAGTGTGCGTGTTTGTGTTTTAGAAATTTGTCAGCACTAAACTAAATTTAAAGAGCACAAAAATTCACATTTCAATCATTTTCAGATACTGTATGATGCGCAGGGGGGATTGTGAGAAATCATCAGCTGAGATTTAGGACAGATGCGTCATCTGAGGGGTATTTCAGCCGGGGCATTAACACACACACTCTGAGTGAGCTCTGGGACCAGTGTTCACTTGTTAAAGAAATTATAGAATATAGGACATTTTAAATTGGATTCGCGCTGCATCTTAGGAGCTAAAAACAGACATATTGACATGAAGGGGAGGAAAAACAATAACCTGCAGCTCGTCATGTGATGGAGAAAATTGCAAAACTTGCCTCCTGTGTGCTGATGTTGGGGAAACTGTGTCCTGTTACAAAGCGCTGACGCTGGAGACTCCTTCAGAACGAAGTGCCCGAGAGTTAAGTCGATTCAGCTATCAGTCAATCTAATGCCAAAGCAAACTTTCACTCTTACACACACAAACACACACATTTTCAAATATCTGTAGAGCTGTACATTGTGTTTGGAAATCCCTTGGTTTTTTTTTTTTGGTTTTTGTTTTTTGGAAATTCCCTAGCATTCCCGTTGCTCAAAGTGCTTTTGTCACAACAAAACACAAGAATACCAAGAATACAGAAACCTTAACTCTGTATTATTATGAGGAAGCTTGTCCATGTGTATGCGACCTCTGACCTCATCGAGAACATGATGAGAGGAAAAAAGGGGAAACTTAAACAGGAAGTGCCGCCTCGTCCTTCGTTTTGCCTGTCACCAGCAACAAGTGGATTTTCTCAATGGTTTCTTTAAGGGGGGGGGTGCAATTACTTTTTCACATAGGTCCAGGCAGGTTTTTTTTTTTTTCATCTTCCTTTAATAAACGAAATCATTATTTAAAAACTGTTTTGTGTTCTCTTTCATGTGACATTACAATTGCTTCGATGATCAGGAAGGAGGCAAATACTTTTTCACAGAATAAACACAACAGATAAGTGTATTATAATTGTAATTCTGAAAGATTGTGTGTGTGTTTAGGATGTGGAGCAGGTGGTGCGAGTCAGACAGCAGTCCTGGGCCTGGTGCTGGTGCATGTGTCTCGGTCTGGCCCTCATGCTGTCCGGTGTGGTTGTGGGCGGAGCTTACCTGTACAAGCATTACATCGTTGAGGTGAGACAAAACACTTCAAACGCGTGCGCACACACAAACACAGATGCCATCTTTACATTCCGCGTTCAGAAAACTAAATACAAAAATAAAACTCAGAAGCAGGAGATGTTTACACACACACAGGGTGCAGTGAGCGCCGAGCGCGACCCTGACGGTGCTGTTGCTCTGCAGGAGGAGGGCGTGTATTTCTGCGGCGTCAGCTACAGCGAGGAGCGCTTCATGATCCGCGACGACTACGAGGAGCCCGGGGTGGCCCTCAAGAGACTTGACGAGCGCGTGCGGATCCTGGAGACGGAGCAAGTGGAGCTGATCAGCGTCCCCGTGCCAGAGTTCAGCGACAGCAACGCCGCAGAGATCGTTCACGACTTCGTCCTGGTAAGATTGCGCAGACAGCGGTGCACACGTCTGGTGTTTTTGTAAGTTTTTGTTTCCATGTTTCACGCATCTGTGTCACGTCTCGCTCCAGCGTCTGACGGCTTACCTGGATCTGAGTCTGAACAAGTGTTACATCACCACTCTGAACACGTCCGTCGTCATGCCGCCCAGAGACCTGCTCGATCTGCTCATCAACATCAAGGTAACTGAGACAGGAAGTCAAGGAGAAAAGAGGAAAAATACACTGGTTTCCTGCTGTCGTGTTAACCAAGTGTGTGTGTGTGTGTGTGTGTGTAGGCTGGCACCTACCTGCCACAGTCGTACATGGTGCGTGAGCAGATGGTCGTGACAGAAAAGGTGGAAGATTTGGAGCAGCTCGGTCACTCCATCTACATGCTGTGCAAAGACAAGGACACTTACAAACTCCAGCGCAGGGACACCTTATCAGGTGTGTATATATCCACACACACACACACACACACACACACACACACACAC
>JAOTRS010000012.1:5768711-5779116 GCA_028565755.1 Dinotopterus cunningtoni | reverse complement strand
CCTGCTACACTAATGCACTTATCCCAGTGTTTCACTAGTGCTTGGATACCATCAAGATAGAAAGTTTTCTCAGTACATCAAAGCCATGATCAGACTGCCTTCACGTCTGAAACCCTGGACTACCAGGAACCCCCCTGAAGTAAAGACCGATGTGAGAGCTTTGTGTACCGTTTAAGAATAGTAAAAGTAATAATATTAAGTAATACTTCCTTCCCGGAAATTCATTACGTCATTTAACGTTCCCCCCATGTTGGGCAAACATGCGCAGGAAGAATATATTTGTTCCAACAAGAGGGGAACAATCAGATCAAGTGTTTGCATGGTTAATATTTACCTACTGAACAGATTTTCGAAGGTTTATATTGTGTGATTAGTCCAATTATTAGTTCAATATTAGGGTCCATTTAAACACACCTAGTGTTTTGCAATGAACGTTTAAGTCTCTGGACTTTATTAAAAACCTGTGATCTGGTTTGTAGAGGAATTCCACAGATTTGTGCAAATTTCAGAATATAAAGTTGTTTGAAATGTTCAGCATGGAGGAGTGGGCCATTAGAAATGACAGAAAAAAAATGGATTTATGCAGTTTTACTTTCCAGGAATGATGTTACCAAAACATTGTGAGGGTGCCAATATATAACTCTGAAAAGCTTTACATCATCCGTATATGATGTATAGCTGGGCAGTTTCGCAAGTGTTATTAATTTTTACTTACTTTAATCTAGGGTGCCATTAATTTTGGATACTTACAGATTTTGTTGCAGGTGTGGGGCTGCGACCACCAGAATTCTTTCACCTTCCTTGAACACAAAAAAAACAACAACAAATGATGCAAAACGTTAAACACTTTTCATGTACTCGATTATGCTTTCAATGTATATAATCCACTTATACAGATCATGTCCTGACTTCTTGAGCATGCAGGAGGAGGGAATGAGACCAGCACACATCGAACTGCACGGCAGTTTCTTTGCCTGCCACCACAGGGCGTCTGTCTGGTCGACTATCTCCAACAGGTTGCCCTTTCTAAAGGCCATGCCAGCATCCACACATGGGATGCCAGGGTCCTGGTTGGGGTTGTAGTCCACCATGGCTCGCACAAACAGCTACAATCAAGACAGGCAGGAGTGGCAGCAAAAAGAGTGAGAAAAAAAGAGCAGATATTTAGATCGGAAAAAATCTATAACTATCGATCTGATGATGAAGTAGTATAGAAACCGTGAAGAAGGAAATAACTGACCGTGGTCTTGTTGTGGTCGAGTCTGCCAGTAATTGGGACTAGTTTAAACATAACGGTTCCGTGCGAGTGAGCCTGTTGGAGGAAGACCCGAGTCATCATGTCACATCTAACACTTTCCACATAGGACGGGAAAAAAATCTGAATGAGAATGGAATTAAAATTCCAACCAGTATTTTTATTATCTGCTCTGGTTCCAGTCCAAACACAGGATATCCGTTCACCTCCACAAGTTTGTCTCCGGCATGCAACAGACCTTCAGGAGGACATAAAATTTGAAACCATTACAAGGGTTCCCCCAAACTGTCATCCATTAATCTTTCAGGAACATGATGCTACCAAAATTCCAAGTTCTCCAAGGGTTCTGGAGAACCCTTCTGTCCACAGGTAACAACTAACTCAGCTAATGCTTGAGATGAAGTGGTTGGATTAATTAGTTCCTTTATTCATTCAAATGTCATCTTGAAGAATGGTTGACCTCACACCATCAGTGATTTAAGGGGAAGTTAAGTTACTAAGGACCCCTACCTCTCACAACCCACAAGCACATACACACTCCCATGCTACAGGGCAATTTTGAAGCACAGATCTGCCTGCAACACATTTCTTTGGAATGTGGGGGAAACCCAGAGAAATCCCACTAGGTGTGTTCAAACCCCCAACCCTGGAGGTGTGAGAAAGCCTACTGGAGGTAGAGAAAACTGTTCAGGACTGGGGTTCTTCAGGACCAACATGGAGAACCTGTTATTTAAAGTGTATTTTTGCATATGCTATATATGAACGTGGTTGATAAGGCATAGAAGTAATCTCACCACTGCGGGCAGCCAATCCTCCATGAATAACTCGAGCCACGTAGATCTCTCCCGTTCTTTCATCTCTCCGTATAGTTGCTCCCTGAAATAAAGGAACATACTTAAAATGGACAAAAATAGTCATTACTTGTAAATGGTGTTCAAATGATGAACAAAGTAAAAGTTGAATGAGTGTCAAGTCATGAAAGATGACAAAAGAGGAGAGTGGCATTCAAAACAGAGTGGGCGATAATGAAGATTTGAAAGTTGAGAAGATGTCAGGAATGAAAAAGAAGGTAGATTACTTTTTGTGGGATAAATGAAGTAAAAAAAATTAAGAAAAGAGGAATCCACCTAATTTCTTTCCAATCTTTTTCCTCTGATTAGGGAAACACCCAATTCCCCCACTCTTGTCTCTGTGGTTTTGGGAGGAGCTGGACAGCTGGAGGCCATTAGAAACATTGGAGTGTCTGTCATCTTGATGCCCTGGAGATGTCTGTGGAGGCATGGGTTTGCTTCTGACTTTTGGTGAGGTGGTGCTGGAGGCTGTCTGTGATACCACTGCGTGAGCTGTAAAAATTCCAAAAGAGCTGGAGGAAGAAGAAAATGAAGGTCCAGAGGAAAAATAGGAAGGCAATGAAAATGGCCAACCTGGCTTCCAGGGGAATTGTCATGCCTAGAAATGCTTTTGACATGAGTTTGCTGCACAGAAGCATTTGCACATAAATCTGCATTTCCATACCAAGGAGATGCTTTCAAGTCACAGATTCTTCCTTCCATAGATTCCCCAGAAGCTGATGTTGATCCCAGTGCTACACTGGTAAGTTTTTCCAGTGCTTATGTCAACAAAAAAGCACCCTTGCATTTTCCTGCATACTCTCAGAAATGCACACAGTGGCTGCAGCCATCCTCTGACTAAACAGCTGCACGCCCAGACTCTCCTGCTTGGCCAGATCCTCTTGCGGGGTGGATGGTGTCTGTACCCCTTGATGGTGGAGAACGGGTCTTGATGAAGAAATGCGTATATATCGGAGAACTTTAGGGGGAACAGAAGGAGATTTGGGGAGATTTGGTGCGATTTGGGTCTGTGAAGAAACATCGACACCATCTTCAGGTTTTCTTATATCAACGTTTTCCCCAGCATCAGAGTCTTTGGTAAAATCTTGAAATCCAGATCTATACTCCTCAACTTCATACTCCATGCTCACTGAGTAACTGAGGCTCCTGTCCAAGCAGGTACTGGTATGGGGTAAAGCAGATGTATCTCCAGATGTGCTATTGAATTTGTGTAAGGGCTTTCTTCTTGGGTATTCTTTATTCTTGTTAGTATGAAAAGCCACTCTTTGGGCTCTATGGGTTGGGATGAGGGCTTGGAAGATCAGCTTGTGCAAGGTTTGGTTATGGATCCCCCTACTGACACCATGTTCCTTCACAGGATACAAGACTTAAGTTATTCATTTAAGCAAAAACAAAACAAACTCAGTGATGCAGTAAGATACAGACAAGTTTGCTCAGAATATGCTTACCAGAGGTTGGTTGTTCTTGACCATGCAGACGATCCTCATGGCCTCCTCATTGTTGACCAGATCTTCAGGCAGTGGAGGCAATACAGGCTCATAGTCCTTCAGTCCCACAACATCATGGGCTGAGAGCAAAGCCTGAAAACACATAGTTAAATTTTTTTTGTTGCTATTAACATACCATTTTTGGAAGGATTACTTTTTTTGCCAGCACTTTGCAGCAACCAGAGCTGTTTATATAAGTTTTTAACCACAGAAAAGTCCTCAGACCAGAGCATATTATAGTTTGCAGTGTCTTGTAAGACAAGCTGCAAGTTGTATTATAATTAAACAATATCACACCAGAGGGAGTACTATATTGCTAGATACAGTATCATGGCTTTGAAGTGGTTGTATAGGCATTACAGTCATGCTATATCCAGCAGCTAGTGCAGTATTTCAGGTATACAATCCATTGTCACACACACACACACCAAGTAGTGCTTTTAATCAGGGGCAAACATCCCAGTGCTGTTACTGTCCATTATCATCACTCCTGGAACATCTCCCATCCAATCAGAAATTGCTGTCAGAACTTGCTGCTGTATAATCTGTAGTGTTAAACTCTATCAAAGGACTTGATGACTCAGGGTAATGACTTGATTCATTTAGCGCATTAGCACTAGTTACCTGCATGTGGGGCTCCATGAGAAGGTGATAAAGTTCTCTGGCCTCATATGATGGATATGGCAGAGCTCTCAAATCTGATAGAATCTGAAACATGCCACAGATAGCATTATAGGAGAGGTACTTCACTCATATCATGAATGTTTTTGTGAGAACGTTTAAGATAATCAAGCCAATCATTAAAAGCATTATTTAAATCATTAAAACCTCAAGTGTGATTCCAGAGGCATAGGGGAGATATGGAGTAGCTGAGCTCCTCAGATATTCCTGCAAACACTCGTACACCTGCAGAAAGCGAGCCAGAGGGAGATATCAATATCAGAAAATGAAGTTCAGTGTGGTAAGAGTAACTACAGCTTTTCCAATCACACCATGTTGAATATTTTTCCTAACAGTGACTCCAAGTGTTTTATTCTTTACATAACTAACCTTTAGTAAAGGCCGAAACCATGGAGTGTTCAGGAGACCATGCAGCAGTTCATTCCCATCAATTTCCCTGCCGAAGGAGTCCTTCACTCGTTTGACCACATGAGACAAGGTCTGAACAAGATCTGGATGTGGTTTGAAGGGAAAGATGATTTTCGGGTGAGACGGATTGCCTTTATTTGTTGGTTACTTTACTTTTGTTTTTTTCAAGCTCCAGGGCAAAATTTACAAATCTACCAGACACCAGAAGTGTCTTCAAGAAACCATTACAGTCAGGATGGTTCAAATTTGTCCCATCTCTTACCCTCTTTTTCCAAAATAAGCAGATCCACTTTGGCTCTGTTCTCCATAGCTGGCTTCATTGTCCAGAAAGCTGACGTATGAACTTTCACCTTCGCCACTGCACACAATCATTCATGTGGTCATGTGGTTATTACTGATGATGTAGAAGACAAAACTACTTTAATGCAAACTCTTGGGCCGGCTTCTTGTATTATCATCAGTATATATTAAAGCAAAAGTTTATTTAATAAGATTACAGATTTGCATGCTACAGATGCAAACTTTGTATTGACAAAAAAAAAAAATAATAATAATCTGTAATTCCTTGTGACGGCATGGTGGCTGACACTGTCACCTTGCACCTCCAGGGTCTGGGTTTGATCCCTGGCTAGGTTTGCATGTTTTCCCCATGGTGGATTGCCACCCTGTCCAGAGTATACCCCGCCTTGTGCCATAAGTCTCCTGGGATAGGATCCAGACTCCTGTATACAGGATTAAGCGGTATAGACGATGAGTGAGTGAGAGAGAGTGTAGTTCCTGGTTCCTCTAAGCTTTATAATGGATTGATATTATCGAGTTATGTTAGATTGCATTTATAATAAAGTTTGAATCGCATTGTGGTGAACCAGATTTGATTTAACACAGACTTCCATTCATATACGAAAAAAAAAGTTACATAAAAATCCAGGTCTCTGAGTACAACGCTACTTAAGTGACAAATCATAATTTACTGTACCTTTATCTCCCTCTTGTCGGTTGTGTTCTTTTCCTGCCAGGAGCAGAGTTTAGACCATAACGCAGCCAGAGAGTAGTTTTAGGACAGAGCGTAATCCGCCTCTATCCTTAATCCCACGCAAACAGAATGAGGAAAGCTGTGAGGGAGCGGGGGAGGAGATTAAAGCTGCTGTAAATGATTTTCTTCAAGAAAACACCAAAGAAACTGACTTTACATTACTTTTTTTTCATATTTAAAAACATGAAGAATGAATGTCATTGGGACCATCGCAGGATATATAATCAGAAAATCATCTGTGTTGAGAAAGCAGGATTGGGTTTTATTGTTGTTGTCGTATTCAATCATAGGAAATTCAAAGTTTTTAAAGAGGTTCGTGCAAGGATCCACACCGAAATACAGTATTAGAATGTTCATACTAATACTACAGGAATTCCAATAACTACAATAAATATTAGGTTTTATCTAACTGCGTTTTCATATTAGACATGCCCAGGAACGACAAGCTGTAATAGTCAGAGAGAGAGAGAGAGAGAGAGAGAGAGGGATTAATTGAGTAGAAAAATCTGTATTTTACTTGAGCAGTTTTATTAGTAGACGCAAATATCTGTACTTTATACTTCACTACATTTGTACATTTGAAGAACTACCTGCTGACTATTATACTGTATGTAATTGCATGATCTATTCATGGAATGGTCAATCATGTAGCAGGCGTTTAAAATCAGAAGAGAAGATGGTTGCAGACAGGGGCAAAAAAAAGGACATTTACAGTCAGGAAGAGACTGAGAGAGAGTCTATTTTACTATGACTTAGATGCTTCTTTGAGCTAATAGATTCTCATTATTCTTCATACTTCAGTACATTATGAAAGTTAAGTAGGTAGTACTTTAAGGTAAGTACTTTGGGACTTGACTCCAGTAGAATTGTAAATAAAGGACTTGTACTTTTACTTGAGTAATATACATACAGTAGGTATCTATACTTTTACTCAAGTACATGATTTGTATACTTTGCCCACCAATGGGTGTGACGTATCTCAAACATGAGTAATGCACTTCAGCACACCAACACTTTAACTTACTGTTTCAGAAGGAAATGCATCAACGTCTACAATTACATCACAGCTTTTAATTTTAATCACAAGCCATTTAATTTTAAGCACTTTATTGAAAGTGTAGGATGTTAGTGTTCTCTGAATGAATCCCATTATGGCTCTCTTTTAGGTAAAATTAAAAGTGTATTCCATATTGATATCCATGTGATGATGAATAATCCATTGACACTAACCAACATGACATGGTGCAACCCAGAAATGGACAGAAACACAGATGAACGCTAATTCGATCGCCAAGTGATGCTGTAGCCTCTCGCAGCTGGGGGCCTGGAGAGATCTGATTGGCCGAGCTCTCTCAGCAGGGTGGGATGGGAGGCACTTAGTGCTCCCACATCAATCATGGCTCTACAGGCAATCATGGACATCTGTGAGCTCATGCAAGAAAAAAATGCGGTCAACTGCCGTCACATGGTTTAAAGAAAACATGATAGTCTTCAGCCCTCCATCAGATACTTTATTGCCCTCTGGAGGTAGAAAGACAGTTCTGGACAGAAAGCACTGACTGGATAAACCGTCACAATGTCTTGGAAAGACAACATTTACACAGGAAAAATTGAGCAAAAAGCTCAATTCCAAAAAGTAATTCATGATGTTTCACTGCTGAGCGAGCTTCAAACGATTTCACACTGTGTCATTTCGTTACTTCAGACAGACAAGTGTCAATATATTAGTTTATCCACAGATAATGTACAGATTATTATCCACAGATTTTGTAAAGATTATCATCCACAGATTTTGTACAGATTATCATCCACAGATTTTGTACAGACAAGCAACCAGACGTTTACCTTAAATAAATAAAACCTCAGCTATTAAAAACAATCACGTCAGTATCATAGTCAGTTCAGAATACTGTAAAAAGTATTGCTGTATGCAACACACTCACTATCTGCATCTCTCTCACTCATACACAGTCTTGCGCACACACGATTTTCGCACAAGGACAAAAAAAAAAATCACATTTAAACAGGTGTGCATCTGTGAGAGAGTTAAACATCTAGCTTATAGTAAAGATGAAAAAAAAAATCTAAAATAACCGTGGCACGAGAGCAACTTCAAGTCTCTGCAACTGTATTGTTTAAATAGTGTTCGACAAGAAAAACCGAGCAAATGCGCCTCGGATAAAACACCTTCACAGCAACACAGGAACATGGCAGGTCAAAATTCCAGGCTTCCGATTGGCTGTTTGAGCAGCATGTGACCCCCCAATGACATCATCCAATCCCTCCTTCAGGTATATAACTAGGCAAACTTCAACCTTTAGTGCTAAGAAACAGGATTCGTGTATCTCAGGTGTTGCACTGAAAAAAATGTGTAAAGGCGAAAATATTGGCACCCTCGTGCGACTTCATGAGGCCTGTATGTGTCCAGATGTGTTTTTTCTTATTTCACAGGATTGCTGATTTAAAGGTTAGATTTCAAAAATCCACATTTAAGTACACATATAAAGGTTAAGGTCTGAAAGCAGACAAAACAACCAAACAAAAACAAAAAAAAAGACAACGGAATGAACAGGAAGAGTTTTTCCCTGTCAGGTAGCTGCATTGCGATCCTGGCCACGCCCACGATCAGCTCATCACGTGTCAGTCCATGATTTTGCTCATCGTCGTGCTTCCTATGTGATCTTCTCATGCTGAATTTGATAATAACATGCCTGACAGGACAAAAAAAAAAATCAGATGTAAACTTTTTGGTTAATTTTTGGTTTTATAAAGTTTTTTTGTGTGTGTGCATGTGTATGCATGCGGTACCTTTAACGTGGTGAACATGATGCCGTGCTCTCCGTGCTGCACACATGGGTCCATGAGGTCCTCTATCAGACTGACCTCTGACCCCAGGTTCCTTATTCTACCAAAGAGAAAGAAAACATTTACAGTCTGTCTCTCAGATTAAAAACAAACCAGACTGACAGAGTGTGCGTGTGTGTGTGTTACCGAGCACGCAGAACGACATAGAGAAAAACAGGAAACAGATCATCCATGGACCACAGGAAGTCCTGTTTGAGTAAGGTAAGCACTTCCTGGGTTATCTCCTCGAAGGTCAGCTGGATGACCTGCAGCTTGTCCGAGGGAGTAAATGTTGTGCTGAAGGACAAAAACAAACAAACAAAGCTTGTCAAGGAAACTCTACAACTTTTGGAGAGCAGCTCGGTAGCTCAGACAGGATTTCCAACCTGATTTGTTGCAGTGTCTCAACAGCTGAAGCAAAACAGGCGTCTTTAGTGCCGGGCAGGACCTACACAAGGACATACACACACACACACACACACACACACACACACACACACAAATACAGTATAGATAGAACTGATTTCCCTCAAATATAGTAAAAAAAGAAATGCTGTACACAAAATGTCTACCTGTTGCTTTTCTCCATGTGCTGTGACAGTCACGGGCCAGAATTTCCTAGAAAAGCAGAAATGCTGATGAACATGAACAGGATGGGACATGATTGGTGCCTGCGTGTGTAGTTTAATGTGCGTATCTTACTGTTGCACTCCGAGAAAGGCGAGAAGAGCGAGGTCAGGCTGCTTGTTAAGACGCAGCACACAGTCCCAGTATACGTCGTCCTCTTTCTCCTTGTCCAGAGCGTAGAGTGTGAAAAGAGGCGGGTAGAGACGCGGGAGCAAGACGGGCAGGAGCAAGGCGGAGCTGCTGACCACACGCCTGCGGAGGGAGTAGGTTTTTGAAAGTAACATGACAAGACGAAGTACTTTTCCATTTTAAGAGATGAGCTGGATGAGGTAATGACTATCTACTGTACACGACTATACCGCAAGTGAGAACAGGATACGTCATGGAAATGAGAGGAAAACAATCGATTCAGTGATGTATCATGATGATTCATGTATTCACAATTTTTCTTTTTCATTTATGTAAATATTTGCATAGGCGTTAATGTTGCTGTTCCTCTATAATCCTGCAGGTGGCACACTCTAAACTATTCACAAAGCACTGCAGTCAGAATTGTAACAAATTGGGATGTTTATAAAATCTTGATCCTTACAAAAACGCAATACAAATCAAATCAGCACCGAGGTATCGTGATAATATCGTATCAGGTGATCCCTGGTGATTTCCCGTCCCAAGTACGCAACGTTGAAAAAGAAATTTGTGCGTCCTGATTGTGATTCTCACCCTGGTTTCGGAGACTCGAGCTCACTGCTGGTCGACTTCGATTCCTTCTTTTCATCTGGAGCCTCGACCAGCAATCCGCCTTCCTCCGGAAGATCAGGAAACAGGAACCTACAACACACACACACACAAAACATCTAACATAAAAAACATTTAATTTCTAAAAATTTTAGGCTAAACTTGTCATTGATCACACACTTGTATTCTCACACTGTGTTTGAATTACTCTTATTCACAATAAGGTGGAAGGTAACTGTGTAAATTTACTTCATTAGTAAACTTACTTTAATGTATCTGTACTTTACTTGAGCATTTTTATTAGTGGAAACTTTTTCCTTGTACTCCATTACACCCTACAAATATATACATAACCTTTTACTCCACTACATTTCTACATAGTGTTATGTTACCTAACCACTAGCGATGGGAAGTTTGAATCATTTTAGTGACTCGGTTCTTTGAATCTCGTTCATCAAAATGAACAAATCTTTTTTGAGTC
>JAOTRS010000012.1:5748379-5768611 GCA_028565755.1 Dinotopterus cunningtoni | reverse complement strand
ATCGCGTCTATGGAAATCCTGTGACAAGTGACAAAAGAACGAACGATTCGGACCGAAAAGACTCAAAGGTAACTACTCATTTTTGTTTCCTACGGAGGTTTTGCGATGCTTTGCGCGACCAGTAGAAAATGAACAAATCACTCTCCGAGACGACTCGTTCTTCTGAGTCACATTAAAGACTCGTTTAAAAAAAAAAACGACTTTCACTATGACTTAAAAACTACTATGAGCTAATACCAACTGTCTTACATAAAACCATGGTGCAAAGAAGGTTGGAGACCACTGATCTAGGGTTACTCCACTTGTCCTCAAGTAAAGTATTTGTCTTTGCCCAACGCTACTTATTTGTCTTGAAGATAAAATCTAAGTAAGCGACAAACAATGTGGGTTAAAAATGTTAAGAATATCCAACTATTATTCTTGACTCACTCTTTACACGCAGCGTGACCTTTTTTGTGACGTAACCTCATTACGGTATGAATTTATACAAATATAAAAATTTTTTGAACACCATATAGATCAAGAACCACACACGGACGTGCACACCTGACGATCTGAAAGATGCGGCTGAGGTAGGATTTGATCTCGTTGACGGCTTGCTGCAGCAGCCTGCGGTTCGCTCCGACGCCCACGTACGTCATGCGGTACACGGCTACCAACGTCTCTACAAGCCGGCCCAGCGGGTGCAGGGGTGTGTCACACGCCTGGGACCAAAGAACAGATGTCAGGTACATGCGGGAAGATCTGTATTGTAGTCAGGGGGCGGCGTTCGGGACTTACCTTAATGAGATAGCGGCGGATGGTCTCATACTTCTCCAGCGTGACAGGTCCGTCGTGCTGAGGGATGAACTCCAGGCTCTCCAGGGTTTTATTATGGGAACGACTCAGCAGCTCAGGACTACAAACACACACACGTACCCACAAACTGGATGGTTTTGTCCTTACAGTGCTTAAAAGGTTCAGTCTATTTATAAAACAGAAAAGTTTTTAGGATTGTCTCAGTGTCTTAAAACAGTCCTCCGCCAGAGAGTCAGACTCTACCTGTCTCTGTGTTGTCTTCTGTTCGTGGTCAGCGCTATAGCGATGTTGTCCCAGGCTGCTCTGGTCTCTCCCTGTCCCGGTGTGTCACACCCCAGCCGGCTCCAGCACTCCCCGAACACCGCCTTCCACTTATCCTCGGGGTGTACTGAGAACCGACCCAGTTTACTGCGCAAGCATGGAATTAAACACACTACACATAAGCATACCTATATGCATATTGTAAGTATTAGTAAAAATGATGAAAATGTAAAACAAACCTACAGCGCACGGCTCTTATCCTTGTCCGTGTCGTACAGGTTGGGTTTGTAGTAGGACCCTGAAATCTTCAGACCGGTTCCCCAAACCCCGCTGATGGAACCCTCGATGTAGTCGCCATTTGGCATCGTCAGAGTGCCCTAGAGAGAGAGAAGGCAGAGCGAGAACTTTTTAATGAAATCTCAGGCGTGTTTGTAATAAAACAAGACACCTCCTTGCTCTTGATTAGGTAATTTTCCTGAGAAACATTCAATTTAAATTATAGAAATCAGCAAGATATTCGGCCAGTGTTTTTCTTTTAATTAACTTTAAGTTTAAACAAATATATGTGTATAAGTTATATAAGATATTTAATATAATATTTAATATAAATATCTAAGATATTTTAAAGCCAAAACCTTTATAATAGAGTCTCTCTGAATCATAACTTTAAGCTACCTTAAAGCACATCAACTTTTTATGTTGAATTTATGTACTAATTCTTATTAAAAGTCATTAGATACCTAAAGAAGCATTTCAGGGTATCAGTGGTTAAGGCATTGGACTATGATTTTGAAGGTCCCAGGTTTAAACCCTACGAAAAAAGTTGCCGCTGTTGGGCCCATGAGCAAGACCCTTAACCCTCAACTGCTCAGATGTATAATGAAAAAAAAAAACAACTGGTTTCGTTATGTTAAAATACAAGGGATGTTCAAGTCGAACCAAGAACTTACTGGTGAATGAAGGAGTAAAACTTATTGACGTTTAAAGAAGACTTTAAGCATAGTATGGTGATGAGACTCTTAGCTGCAGTAAACATCTGAACAGTGCAAACACGTTTTAAAGAAGCCTGTACATCGACGAACAAACGACGATCCCGGCCGAGGATGCGGGAGCTCACTGCAGTCGTTCCTGTTAACATTCAGCGGATGGAACGCTCGATCCTTAAAAAAAAAAAAATCCACGGATACCTTGTCGCCAACTTGCGGAAGAGACGCATCTGTTTGTGGGAACTGTACACACAATCATTCACCAACACCTCTTGCACGTTACAGGGACTCGGCTGGGAGTTATCGCCACGTCCCCAGTACAGTCCTGACCTCGCTCTAAGCCATTTCTACATGTTTGGACCATTAAAAGAGTTCCTGCGAGGCCAGCGTTTCAAACGTGTAGCAGGCCGTCCAATCATGGTATCCAAGCACTAGTGAATCACTGGGATAAGTGCATTAGTGTAGCAGGGGATTATATAGAGAGATAAAAGGAAGTTTTTACCCTCAGAACTGTGTTCATGGTTATTCTGCACAAACAAAAATTTGACTTGAACGCCCCTTTGTAGATCACTATTAACTGTAGATGACATTTTGTGTCATGAAGACTGAGGTCCCTCAGTGAATGAGGAGCGACAGCGAAAGTGTGTGTGTGTGTGTGTGTGCATATAAAATCACCTTTCCATTTAGAGTCCAATCTTCTGAGAAATCCCCCTCGAACGTGGTGTCGTCTTCTGAAAGTAAAACGCCCGTCCCCTGAGCGTGTGAAAGAAAAAGAAGAGACAGTGATGCAACACAAAAAAGTGAGGACGTGTCACAGGTAACGTTCACGTTCAGATCTTACCATCATTTTATTGTCCCTGAAAGCTCCCTCATAGTAAAGACCAAACTGTGTGACGATGACGCCGTTGCCCTGCTTCTGATCATCCTGCCATAAACCCATGTACTTCTCTCCTCTGATATCACACACACACACACACACACACACACGTTAAAAATGCCAGGACCTACAAGTCCATCACAGATACAAATATTTTCAAATAGTGTAAAGATATATTTTAATCATTCACTTTATTAGGAACACCTGTGCACCAATTTTACTCTCATAATTCTCGGATTAGCGCGTCATGTTCCGGGAGTGAAATGAATACAATCAGGTAAACACCTCAGAGGGTAAAAATTGTCATTCTCTCACCTCGTGATGTCATCGAACACGCCGTAGCCAGTTTTCTTGTCGTTCAGCCACTGGCCGATGAAGACGCTCGGGGACGTGGAGTTGAGCTTGCCGCTTCGCAGCATGCCATGGCCGTGACGCATGTTATCCTGAAACGAGCCCTCGTACACTTCTCCTGTGGCGTATCTACAATCACACACATTTGTAACAGAGACAGAATGGAAATTCTCTTGCGGACTTTTTGGACCAATAAAATGAAAATTAAAAAGGAATAAAAGACTTTGTGCTGGATGTACACATTAAAGAAACTACTCAGCCCTTGGGTGGTAACATTATCACTGTGTCATCAACCACATGCTGTCGTTGACTGTTTTCCTATAATAGCACACCAACAACATGTTTTATTCCTTCTTGTTGTCTGTTGAACTCAGCACCTGAAAATCCCAAATCCGTGCATCCTGCCGTCTTTCCATTGGCCCTGGTAATGATCATTCTTGTTAAGGTTCTTGTTAGGAACAATATAGTCGCCAAATCTGAAAAAATTAAATACATAAAAATCAACACTGTGATATCTACTGCATTATCCACAAACATACAAACAAAGAAATGCAACCAACCCGTCCTCGAGTCCGTTCTTAAACATCCCGGTGTACATCCTTCCATCTGGCCATTTTATTACGCCCCTATAACACACAAGCAACCAATCAGCTCCTTCTCATCATGAGCAGGAGCCCCGCCCCTTTCCCAAGACACCCACCTCCCGTGAGGCTTCCCTGCCACCCAGCGTCCCTCGTAGACCGCGTCTTTCACTCTGCTGTCCTTATAGAAGGTGTAGGAGGCGGTTCGGGAAATGGGCGGGTCTGCTCTCAATCCCGCCCCGGATGTAGAAGGGGCTGTGTGTAACCCCGCCCCACTCAGTGCCTGCTCCACAGCCTGGTTAATAGCACGCAACCACTTCGCCTAAAAAAAGTAATAAAGTGCAAACAGTCTAGTCGAGAGCGGAGGAAACGCCACAAGATTATCCCGAGCCAGGAAGTCCGACTGATGTGTTACCTTTTCAGATGGCGAGGACGCCAGTAGCGTGAAGCTCTCCTCAGGTGAGGTCAACTTTAACCCGTACCTGCCCGAAACACAACACGTTTAATTACGGCGGTCATGATATACACTCGTTAGCAAGGGAGTACGACTAAACCGGTGCACTCACAGGCCAGCGTTCTCGTCTGACATCGGCTCCACCCAGAGCGTCGCCAACGGGAAGACGTGATGAGTGGAGAACTGAGGAGGAGCGCAGGAGGGACAAATTCATACATAAGTTCATGACACGAAAATGAAGGCAGGACATGCCAAAAAGGACAGGTTTCATCGACGGCATGCTGGCACACATGGCAACATAAAAGGAGATAATCACGCAAGCACGTGTGCTGCACAATACATCACGTACTAACCACTGTGTCAATGCTGATCTCTTCGGTCTGCATCCTTTAATACTCTGTAATTACTCATATGTCCAATTTTTCTGTTTTATGTAGAAAAATGTAGAATTTAATTTACAGTTATGTAAGGAGCCTCCAGTGTCAGAGGCGGAACTGTTAAACATTTCAGACATAGAATAGACACAAGTTTACGCAGTGTATTGTCTTGTGCTGGTGGAAAAAAAAAGACAGGAATATTTTTGTCTCATGATGTTAATTCTACAGTATGATAGAAAAAAATATTGTTAGCAAACTGCTGAGGTATAAGAGGAATAAAAGACTTTGGGTTTTGCTTTAAGAAAAAAAAAAAAAAATCAACCTTGCAAGATTATCCCATGCAATCGTTGATTATTTTCTTAGAACAGCGTGCCTTGAAGTGTTTTATTCCTAGTCATTTGACTGATCAGCATATTTACAATAGATTATGATGTACTGTATGTATTGTGCAGTCCTCACTCGCGCACGCACGCTCTCGCGCACGCACGCTCTCGCACACACTCTATAAATCCCAGAAACTGAAAAATTCAGGTATCAGGGTAAAACTAATACCGAGGGAACAACTAACACTGGGACTGTCTCTGACAACCAGAGTGACGGATAAAGGACGGATAAAGACACCATACTGCAGCATTCACGGGGGACAGGCTGGGGGGGAGAGGACAACCACGGGACAGGATAGGGCTTGGATCAGGCACTTGTGTGCCATTGGCTCCGAAAAGACACAACGCAGCAATGGTTCTTCCTATATAACCCCTTTGACACTTAACAGGAAAACTAATGTGTGACACACGTAGTGTATCTCTTATTAATAGACATTAGTCAATAATTTTAACGCTAATCCCGACACCTTTACCCCGGGCATCCTTCTACATCATAACGACATCCTGGCAGTCGCATTTATTCCAAAAGACGTCCCTGTTCTTGCATATCAGAGCAGATCACTGTAGCGCTGAGCCCAGCCCTGAACACTTAGGGAAGCTGTGCTAGAAAAGGATAAAAATATCTAGTTTATTATTTTTTTATCTTACGATTATTCATACTTACAAGCCCCTTAGAGGCAAACATTCCCTACCGGGACAGAAATAAAACATCAGACACTCAGATTTCCCTCGGGAGCAGCAGATCAAAGCAGATCGGAGGGGAAAAAGCAGGGATGTGAAAAACACAAGGACGGAGGATACCTGAGCGTGGACGAGAGCGTCGTTGAAAAGGATGAACCAGTTGACCGAGAAGCGTCCGGCGTTCTGCAGGGTCAGGGCTTTGTTGCCGCTCTCACACACCAAGCGGCGAGACGGTTTCCGCAGAGAGTCCTGAGATAACAGTTGATGATAAATACGCTTTCCATACTCTGAACACTTCAACTCCTAGAATTCCTAGTTTATCTTTAAATATGTCTACAAGCACAAAAATAATAATAAGTACATGATGTCTGACTAAACGTGAATGAATGATATTTAAGCCATCTCTCACCGTCATCTTTCCTGGAAAGCTCCTCCAGAAGTGCAGCGTATATTCCGCTTCCTTCCTCTTCCTCTTAAGATGAAGAGCCAGAGACTCGTACTTGGAGCAGGCCTCCTGCAGCTTCTGATGGTCCGCACAGAACTGAGGGGCCTTTACATACAACACACACACACACACACACCACATAAAGCTATTAACTGTTAAAGACCTACATAATATATTTTATCATTGTCTACATATTTTGCAGTGTGATTGACACAGTACTAAGCTTACATGTACCGGATCGTAGCAGGAGGCAAGTTTGAGCAGCAGGTGGCTGTACTCGTGCAGATGACGGATGGGAAGGTAAAAGAGATGAGCCAGAACGTCGGCCGGCATCGCGCCATCTTCTGTACACTCGGACAGTTTTTGAACCGTCTCCACACCTTTTCCGAACACATCCCTAAACAACAAGAAGAGTTCAGAAAACTATGTTATATCTCCCAGAATTTGCAGACAGCAGGATTTATAGCATATCTAAGATGATGAATACAAATCCATAAAAGATTCAAAAATCTAACTTGGACAGTTTTTGTCTTGTAGTGTAGCAGAGTCATTCTCTTTAAAGGTCCCATATGTGACAATATTATAAATATTCTTCAAATAACACATCTCTTCCTCTTCCTGTCATTATTATTATTATTATTATTATTATTATTATTATTATTATTATCAGACTCCCTGTTTCCCAAACACACCATTTCAGTGTTTATGTAAATTATACATAAATACATATATTTATATACTGTATATATACATACTGTACAGTAGCCTGTCCCAGGAGAGTTAAGGCATGAGATGGGATATTCCCTTAAAAGGGTGGAAATCCCACTCACACATACTCACACATACTCGCAATTTGGGAATGCCAATTACCCTAATCTGCATGTCCACATTTCAAACAAAAACAATTGAAGCACATATAATGATATGAATGAAAGGTTACTAAGAAAAAGACATAACAATAAACTTAGGAAGAATCAACTTCTCTAAGTATGGGTGTCGAAATCTCATCTACAGAGTGAATACATAACCAACTATCAATTAATTAATTAATTAATTAATTAATTAATTAATTATTTTAATTAACTAATCAATTAAAATAGTCTCAAATAATTCAAAACTGGAGGGGAAAAAAAAACACCTAGTCTTTGATTTTCCACTCAAAATAGAGCAATAAACTGTAGAAAGAGTTCATGGGGGTAAATACTTCTGCAAAAAACGGTACGGTAAATTCATCACTTGTTTTTGGTACCGATCTGCATCCTGTTTGTCTGCTTTGTAGGTGATGTCCGATCGTGCCTTATTTCAGACAAATTCAGAATAGTTGTTGGTCTTGTGTTCTGCTTTTTTTTTTTTGAGTGACAACCTTACTGACCAAGTCCAGACTCCTGTCACTCCTGTCACCTATAAACATCCTAAAAAACACACACACCGACCTACAAAGTAAACACGCACATACACGCAGCGCAGTGACTTACTGGCAAGGTTTAACGAGAGCCTGAAAGCCGCCCATGACCAGCATGTTTCCCACTGCAGCGCAGAACCTAGAGACAGGGACAAACAGGAAATTACAGATCCTTATTAGATTACTGATTCATTCTGGCATTTGGTTTTCTGTAATATCAGAATATTAGTGCGTTATTATGTCTTAATATGACCTCAGATTCTCTCTCTCTATGCATGTGTGTGTGTGTGTGTACTTGCTCGGAATATGTGTCCAGGAACAGATGTGCGTTGTCAACTAGCACCAGGCCTCTGAGATCACGCGAGCGACGCAGGAAGCAGGTCATGGCCGCGGAGTTCTGACCCGTCAGCTGTGACAGGCGGCTGAATCGGCCAATCAGATTCTGGAGGAGCCCGGTGCACGAGGGTCCCAGCGCAGAGCTTAAAGAATCTACAAAAAAAAAATGCTTATTGTCATAGAGTGCCATAGTTTTCATCCCTTCCTTATTTTTTAAATAACGCACAAAAATAAATAAATCAATAAACACAGTGTACCCAGTTTAAGCAGCGGCTGCAGCAGCAGGGTCTTAATGCTGGTCAGTTTGCAGTAGAACTTTCTCTCGGCCGCTGCCAGCTCGTGCAGGCTGGCGATTAAACCCACAACGCTGCGGTCGGCTATCGCTGCACACACCTGTCCACCTGCACTCACGCTGCTCACGTAGCCCAGCTACATAACACACACACACACACACACACACACATATATAACAGTACACAACAGCAAAACGTCAGCAACCTCACCTTGCAAAGATAAAATAATAATTTGATGTACAAGTGTATTATTACAAGCATTTATTACTAAACAAAAGGGTTAAAAAAAAAAGAAAGTGTCAGATGATATACATAATATTGACATCATGACTTCACATCGTCCAGCGTGATAAAGTAGCAAGTCACTAACGTTCATGCAGAAGGGCAGGAGTACAGGTTGCTGTGTGTAACCTCCGCTCTCCTCCTGGACCGTCTCATCAGAGCCCTCCTTCACCTGCTGACCGCTGTAGTAGAGGATTGGTTGAAGGCAATCTCCGTCAGCCAGTAGGAGGGTGTGATGCTGCCCTGCCGCCACGTCCCATACACGAATCCCCTCCGACAGCTACAGATCCATAGGGAGGACAAAACCGAGTAAGAACGAACAAAGGACGTGATGTGGACGTGTATATAAAAAAAAGTGCCTCTACAATCTAAGCAGTTGATTATGCACTAGCATAATCCTTGGAAGGACAGTGTGTGTGAGTGTGAGTGTGTGTGCGTTTTACCTTGGCTAGACGAGGGATGGTGCTGGGGGATTCCATGTGCCCCAGTTGACCAAACCTGTTACTGCCCCAGGAGTACACCTGCCACCCAACACACATATTTAACCTTTAAGCACTAAACACTGCTCATGAAAAAGTAACATACACACAGTTCTGATCATCCTGTCACACACATCTACAGTGGACCCTTGAATTGCGAGTAACCTGGTCTGCGAGTAACCTTTTTTGCCAGATGAGCGAAAATTTTAAATAAATTTTAACTTGATAAACGAGCTAGGGCTTGATATACGAGTACTGTAGTACGTGTACGCTTTGTCTGCCGATCGTCTCGTGATCTTTCGCGCGCTGCAGGATTGTGGGTAATCGTCTTCCATGCAAAAGTAATACCATAGAGAGGGTCCTTATTAAAGGTCCAGTTTCAAGAGTCTCTCTCTGTCAGAAAGCAGTGTTTTCGTTAGTGTGTATAAGTCGTCCTACACAGTAGCTCCCTCCCTCCTCCTCTCGACTTACTTCGGCTTTTGTGTATGCGCGCACAAACACACACACACACACACACACACACACTAACGGAAACACTGCTCTGTCTGGATTCTTTTTAATGGTAACATGCAGGTTAATTTGTCATATTTTTACTTTATATTTTGTATTAATTATTTTTATATGAATATTTTTGGGTTGTGAAACGAATCATCAACGGAGTTTGCATTATTTCTTATGGGGGAAATTCACTTTGATATACAAGTGTGTTAATATACAAGCATGCTCCCGGAATTACGTTCGCAATCCAAGGTTTAACCGTACTTCTCTTCTCCAATATCAACACACACACAAACACACACACACACACACACACACACACCTGTGACTGCGCCGTCAGGGCGAGTGAGTGAAGAGCACCTGCAGCCACTTTCACTACCTCTTTACCACTCAGGCTCTTAATACACAATGGCTGCAGTCTGCGCAAAGGAAAAAAAAACATTTGAATAAAACAATTATTCATTCAACAGGATCATGCAAAATTCACAAGGTAGTTTGATTTGATTTCAACGCTTTCAAGATTGGTGTTCTGTCTACGTATTCCAAAATTACTGGCACGCACAAACATTCATGACAAGCTGAAGAACTGGTCTAATATTCGAAAGCTTGAATTTATAATGTGTGAAGAAAAAAAACATAAATGTCACGGTTTATTTCTGAGAATTATGCTGTGCGAGTGCGTTTAGACATGCAGGACGATTCTGCTACCTGGGCAGGACATCTCCGTGTCCGAGTTGTCCTTCTTGACCGTGTCCCCAGCTCCACACCTCCGTCTGCAGAGAGGGCAAGCGGGCGTCTGATTCAGCCACGCCAGCCGGGGCGAGGGCAACGGCACGGTCACGCGGGCGATTCACCCTCCGTAAGAGACGTGGGGACACTGAGAGACAGAGAGAGAAAGAGGGAAACAAAGGGAGCTATTTACATATCTCAAATAAGGACATGATAAGTATGTTACTATTACCAGGAATTACTGAGGAAGTTGATTATTTTACCATAACAGCATGTCCTGGAACGTGTTATTCCTCTTTTACCACAGCAATTTTATATATATTTTATATATATTATTAGATCAGTCAAAGAATAAACCTCATACTTTTCATTAAGTGACGCATACATGTTTAAATGAAAAAAAAAACTATAATAATAATGCAAAGCATAAACTGATCTTGCCTGGAGATTGTCCTATTAGATACTGGTACTGGAGACTCCTTCCACAAATGTTAAATAAATAGCTCCTCCTAACTTCAGTGTTTTCAAAATGTACACATTTTTCATTGTTACACATTTGTTTCAGTCTCGTATTATGTTTAGACCCACTACACTGTTACTACATAAAACGATGAGAGGCGTTCAAGTCAAACCGAGACTTCTGATGACATTTCTGGTGCACGAAGGTGTGAAACTGATGACGTTTACAGGAGACTCCATAGTTGCAGTCGCACAGTGATGATATTCTTAGCTGCAGTAAAGCATTCGAACGGTGCAAATGTTTTAAAGAAGCTGCACATCCATGAATGAAGATCCCGGGCCGAGGTGTCTCGGAGACCACTACAGTCATTCAGCGAGTGGAACATCTGAGCTTTGAAAAACGACTTTACTCATCACTAAACTGTGGAAGAGACGCATCCGTCTGTGAGAACTGTAACCACATCATTCACCAACACCACTTGCACATTACAGGAACTCGGCTGGGAGTTATTACCACATCCCGTACTGGGAGGCCAGCGTTTCAGACATAAAGAAACAGGCAGTCTAATTATGGCTCCCGCGTACTGAGAAAAAAAAGTCTTCCTTGATGTTACCCAAGCACTTGAAAAACACTGGGATAAGAGCATTAGTCTCCCAGAGGGATTATATAGAGAAATAAATGTACAGTAGGTTTTCCTCTCATAACTGTGTTCTGTTATTCTGGATAATTGAAAATCCCGGTTTGACTTGAATGCCCATCATATAATATTGTCTACTAGATGTGCCCACGACTCCGTTCACGTGGAATCTAATTGCACACTCATAAGCGGGTATTAAAAAAATGTACAGCGCCATCTGTTGAATTTTGGAATGAACTACGATTTTTACGTCTTATCGTGAAGTGCGTGGAATGAAAGTGTGGTGCAAGAAGTAGATTAAAATGTACAGCGCCATCTATTGAATTTTAAGATGAACTAAGGATTTTTTTTCAATGTCGATTTTTTTTTTTATTATATAAGGGCGCTTTCCAGTTAAATTTCAAAGTAGCATATCTACCTTTCCAATGGTCTGACTGCGATGAACCAAAACCTATATAAGCTCAGACGAATACTCCTACGAAACCCCCTTAAAAACCATTCAGTAGTTTTTTTGTGATGCGTGCACAAACAGACAGACAGACAAACAGACAAAAACCATCTCAATGTGTTCTATTACTCATCTTATGTCCCTCAAATAATGTTTCCGCAAATATTTTCAAATGTACAGACACACAAACTTTACAGTTTTATTATATGTATAGGAATAGATTAGAGGGGTGCGTTAATATTAACCCTTACAGCCAGAACTACCCTTAGAGCTGCTGTTAGAGCAGAAAACTAATCAATACTTTCTGACCAATCAGAATCAAAAATTCAGGAGCGCTGTTATGATACACTAGAGACAGAGAGAGAGAGAGAGAGATAGAGAGAGAGAGAGAGAGAGAGAGAGCTTTTAAAGTAATTTTAAAGGTTAATGAACTTGTGATCTGTCATGGCAGAAGACTGCTCAAGCATGTCCTGATACTCGTTATCAGTACCGGGATCAATGTCTATACGTTTTAGACTGGAATTTGGCAATTCCATCCGAGGAAGTGTTTTACTGATCACACACTCACATGAAACGAGTGTTAGAGTCATCATTTGCATTTTGTCATGTTATACGCAAAGCCGATAAATATTAAAATATGATTCACCGCCGTATAATTTACTTCCGATCAAATCTTTAACAACCTGACCAAGCTCTCTTCTCTCATCCAGCTTCACAGTACGAGAAAAACATAAAACAAAAGCGAATGGCTCAGTGTGTTCACATGAATAATTCACCAACGCAGCCAGGAAACAAATGGCATCTACAAAACACACACACACACACACACACACAGGCTGCAAGGTAGAGCATAAATCGGAGATGCACACAGACACAAAAACACACACACACACACACACACACACACACACACACACACACACACACACACTAGCAGACACGCGCTGCTGTCATGCTGTGCTTTGTTCCGTCCCTGCAGAGGTCCATCTGTTGTTTGGGAGGAAGGTAAGAACAGTAGAGGGGAGAAAGTTAAAGCTGAAAGATGGCAAGGTGATCAACTCCTTGCACTGGAAATAACTATAAACTTATCAAAAGTATGATGATTTATTCTTCAATACTAAAAGAAATACTAAAGAAATAGCAAACTTCTGTGGTATAAGAGGAATGAAACAACTCAGGATGTGCTGTCACGGGAAAATAATCAACGCTGAAGCAGTGCCAGTAACTCAGCTTCATCGCACCACCACTTTAGCGATAATTTTCCTATTACAGCACGCCGCGCCGTGTACACGCCTTTGCTTATTCCGTCCCTGGAATGCTACGGGATGCATTTTATTCTTTCCGTT
The DNA here is from genome assembly GCA_028565755.1 of Dinotopterus cunningtoni. Lineage (NCBI taxonomy): Eukaryota > Metazoa > Chordata > Actinopteri > Siluriformes > Clariidae > Dinotopterus > Dinotopterus cunningtoni. The sequence continues at coordinate 5,755,507 of JAOTRS010000012.1, read as the reverse complement.
TTGTCTTTTTCTTTTCTGCGATTCTTCTTTTCTTGTGATTTCACTTCTGTGTTTTATTTTTAAAACAGAGTCATGTTTGAAATGAGAACTCACTCTAAAAACACTCCAATTATTAGCACCCTTTAACAAAACACGCAAAAAACACTGTTGTGTAAAAGATTAAAATTTGTGGCAAAATTATTGATATCTCCAAATAATAGTCGAAAAGGGTCAAAAGTAAGACTGGGCTAGAGAGCAACGTAAAAATGAAATGATGTCGTGACACGCTTGTCATTGTAATATGATTTTTAATATCTATTATTATTATTATTATTAATATATTTTTTTTTTTTACAAATGAATAGACCTAAATTGTAGGAACCTGATTTGATTTTTATTTCTTTTTAATTCAATGAATAAAACAAGAAATGTTTCTTTCTTTTTTTCCAGTGTCATGCACCGAACAAATGTTTTGAAGGGTGGTGATGAAAAAAAAAATAGAATTTTGAATTGAATTTAAATTGCTTTTAGTCGCCAGGACATAAAGACAAAAAAAGAAAAAAAGGATAGAAATAATTAATAAACCAAGGACATGCCAGGAATCGTAGTCTTACTAAACGAAATGGGAATAAAACTACACAGCGTTCTTGCAGGATACGTTCATGAAGGGTGCCAATAATTTCAAACACCAAAAACTAACAGCAAGGCGTACAATTATGCATGAAGCGCTTCACTGAGAGAACGACAGAACCGTAAAAACAATCACATACCTACATGCAGAGGTGCATACACATGTACTGTACACACACACACACACACACACACACACACACACACAGGCAAGGGTGTGTGCAAACTTACGCATGTGGTGGTATAAGATATGGAGAGCGCATGTACCCTGTGAGAGCAGGCCGGGGAGCGAGAGGCGTCGACTCAGACCCTCGGCCTCCTCCTCGCGGATGTCGCTGAGACTCGAGCTCTTCTTGCCTTGTTTGTGCTCCTCCTGACGCACCCTCTCTTCACCTGGACCCTGAACACACACACACACACACACACACACACACACACAATAAACCATACGTTTCCCATAATCGGATTGTACAGTATTAATTTGTAGTGTCCAAGTATTAGTACTTGTTACCAAAACAAAGATTTTACACTGGTTTAAATTTTTACGCTCACCCAGTAGCTGATGACTTTCCTCAGAGAGAGGGCCTCGTACGTGGACGCGACTCGTTCCCCTACAGCCGACGCGTACGAGACCACCAGGTTGTTCAGGGCGGAGCCCATCGGGGTGACCGACTGTGCCACGGGGGTTGGGGGGTCCGAGGTAAAAACACCAGCAGGCTCAGGGAGAATCTGTGAGATTAGAATTTAGAATCAGATTTCAGGAAATGAGAAAGACGGAGAGATGCATCGCATGTTACAGCAATTTGGAAACACCCTGGTTCATACCTATAAACATGTGACAGTGGTATACAGAACAAATAAATTGCAAAACCCGCATTCCTGTTACGTTATACACAACACTCTGAGAGGCACTCACCTGTGCACACGGAGCTGTACTCGGGGTCTTAGCCGCCTGCTCAGCCAGAGTCTGATCCGAAAGCCTCTTCAGGTAATCTTTGAGCGCCTGCTCGTCTGGGTACTGAGAGGATTTGGGGCCTGTCCCGGGAAACCCTTGAGCGGTCTTTGTGTTCTCCGTCTCATGAGTGCTCGGCTCGGTGGCTGCTTCAAACACATCACCGTTAGTCATCGGATCTTGAGCTCGCGCCAGGTTTTTTGAGTTTGACTGAACAAGCGCTTCTCCTGCAATTTGAACCTCATCCCGCGATTCAGGGCTCGACGTGGACGAAAAGGTGGACCTCAAGGTCTGGGTGCGTGTCGTTAAAACCGGCTCAGATGGGGAAATTTTCATCTTGCCCCTCGAACTAGGAGTACCCTGAGCTAGGCCGTGTTCCGAGGCAGATTTGTTGTCGTCTTCGTCAAGTTCCACCCCCAGGGGGCAGTAGTGGTTGTCTGAGATGATGACGTGATCCTCCTTGTCGGTCATGGTGTAAAGTGATTGATTACACTGGCCGCATTTGTCCTCGGGAGGTCTGCGTGGGTCATGAGGAGGGGACGGGCAGCGCACAAGCGCGAGACTGTGCGAGGATCCGCACGCCACCTGGAGAACATGCCTCCCGGCTAGGTGCTCGACCTTCAGCGGCTTCCAGACAGGAAAAGATGCGGTGTGCAACCCCAACTGGCAGCCGCTGCCCCATGACCACACTTCGTGCGCAACCGAAAGTGCCAGCGTGTGCTGCTCACCGCACGCCAACTCCAAAATCCTTACCGGTCTCGAGGGCGTGGTCTCACTCTCCATCACGCCCACAGGCGTGGGATTGGGGACGACCGAGAGTCCTGACAGACCGCACTGACCGTGCGCGTTGTCCCCCCACATGTGCACGGCTCCGTCCTCCGTCACCGCCCCATTGTGGGAGGTCCCCGCTGCCACGGAAACCACGCGCTTCTCGCTGAGCCCCGCCTCCAAAATGGGGTCTGTCGTTTTCAAAGACGACAGGTTCTGTTTCCATGGTAATTCTCCAAAACTGTACACCTGCCCACCTGACCGTGGTTAAATAAAGACTCCGTTAGTAAGTCAGCGATCCAAATGCATACGATTTATTCAAATACCTGCTTCAGTAACAAGATCATATCACTAAAAGTGTGCTGCGATAAAGATAAACGAGATGGAACGAGATAGTATGAGATAGCTGGTCAAGCAAAACAGCAAACAGAGGATAAAGTTTAAAAAGAGTGTATAACCCGTTCTCTTACCCTCCAACAGCAGAACTCCGTGTTTAGCCCCGAGGGCAGCCTGAAACACGGGCCGAGAAAGGAGCAGTTTCTCTGGAGTGACGCTGTAGGAGTAACCTCTCCATGTGTGCAGCACTCCTCGCTCCTGAGAGCGTTCCTCCTCACCCAAACTGCACACACACGGAGATTACTGCACATTTTGGATCCCTTTAGCATTGTTTTACAACGTACAAGAACATAAAAATCAGTAAAGACCATGGATTTAAAAGAAGACGTGTCCAAAAACATTTCACTGGTAGTGTATACTGTAAACCTGTGATTTGTACATAAAGTACACAATCACTGTTGAAGGAATGTGAAAAAAACAAAAACAAAGAAGAAACACTCAATATTCTACACTCTCAAGCCAAACGCTGTGATACGAATCAGACATTACAAGATCTCATGATTCCCCAAAGGCCAGCTCCGGTTAGAATGAACCCTCTGTTCAAAAAGAGAAGCAGATCACTCCCGAGTCATAGTCATGATCTCAGACATTATCACCAGGTCTCACCTCTTCAGCTTATCCATGGCACCTCATGGCAGGAGACGGAGCACGGTGTAGGAACGCACGCAGACGTCCGAACCTGCTGGAAGACAGTTGAATTTTTGTTTAGTTCTAGATAAACAGCATTTATAACAAGATAGCTGAGCCCCCTCCCAGTAGTGAATACTTACAATACCCAATAACCAGTCATCTACAGTGATGATATTTGGTCACATCAGAGTTGTTTTTTTGTTCAGACTTTTTTTTTTTTTTTTTTAACAAATTGTCTTTCCTTTAACTGTTTTTGTTCGTGCACGCACAGAAGTATATATAAATTAATGTCACATTTCCTTTTTATACCAACTAAACCATAACTACTAAAGCACACAGTCACACCATGCTATACTATAAAATGCTGGGTTTTTTATTGAAATTATTTTTGCTACATTCAAAATCAGCAATGCATTATTAAATACATTTTATGTATTGTATAAATCTCTTGACTCTTTGCTCTGTTAAAACAGATCTTAATCTTAATACAGAATCTCCCAAAATGTTAATTACTGTTGAATTTATGTTAGATGTTACACTAAAAAAAGGGGGGAAAAATACATACACACACACACACACACACACACACATGTACAGACAGACACACTTCATTACAAGCCTGCCTAATTCCCAGTGGTACAGTTTAGCCACAAACCCAAGTCAGCACTAAAAACATATGGTATGATTTTTGTCTAAGTAATAGAAGGTAAATATTGCACTCTGCTTCATGGAGATGTTAAACTGAGGAAATATGCTCGTAGCACTTAAAGAATGCTCAGTAACATCACATGATGGCACTGTTTCCTTCTTTCCTTACCCGGTCTCCTCGGCTGCAGCAACAGTGTACGCTTTATGTAAGCTGATTGCACTTGAAAAGACAAGAACTTCAAGAGAGCCAGGAGCTCCGCAACCAGTGTCCCAGGGCAAGCTCGTCTAGATGCCCCCAGCACGGAAGCACGATCCTGTGCAAGAGAAGTCTTGAACCTTTTCTAGCCAGTTACATTTGCTAAAGGAAATAGCACAATAGCAGTGTAAAAAGATTTTTTGGCATTACTTGTTATATTGATTTTTGAGGTTTTGAGATAATACTTTTTATTTATAAAATTGTGATGTCATGCTAATATTTTAAATGAGTAAATATACTTTGACTGAGGATATTTTATTTAAGTTAATGCATTAATATAGATTTATGGTACAGGTACAGGTATAATTCTAATTTGGATGTAAAATAGATTTTAAGAGACTTGTAAAAATATGATGAATCACAGTTAAAGACAAGATAAATCTTTGCTTTTTACAGACAAATTTCAGAATGCTGACAAGACAATAAAAACAAATGATTTATTATGGGGTCTATTTACTGTAAATATCGCAGATTTCCTCCATAACTTTTAACAAAATTTGAGCTTATGCAATCTGTCCACCCTTGTAATCGTATACTACACATCCCACGTCCCAGTCTGTTTTAGGATTAAGATTTTCTGAGTACATTTAATACATCCTGAATTCTGTGGTTATTCACCCGGTTAAATTAATTAAATCAGATTTCACTGATGCTGCCAGGCGTTCGGATGATAATTGCATCAGCACGTCGGAGTATAATAGGGTGGAAAGTGTTTCTAAGGTGGCAGTTCATTCCAGCCAGTCGTCCGCTCCAGCAGTAAGACCGAGGCTAGACCTGTGGCAAACGCTCGTACACTCGCCTGGTTTCAATTCAGACAACGCATAATGCATTTGGCAGGTTCAATTAAGAAATTGCAGTCGCAACCATTTTATTAATAACTAACCATTTCTAGCATCATCGTCGCCAAAGAGTAGCACTGCTGTTGTAATGAGCAGTGTATGAACTCTAACAAGTCCAATTACCTGTTAACTCCCTTATAACCAGTACATTTGTCTCCGTGTATTTAAAACAAAACAGCAATATGAAAAATCGCTGCAGTTACATTTCAACGCGGCGCTAATCATAAATAAAGGCGGGAGTGTAAATGAGCGGCGTTACATTGGGGAGGCTGAGAAGGGATGAAAAATGGAATGCTGTGTACTGGTAAATAGATAATCACACAAAAGTAATTGAGGTTTTCAAACCCCAATCTACTCTGCCAGCGTGAGCTCGTTTACATGTTAATCACGAAAGCGATTTCCTTCATCACAAGGAAGTCCGCACTCTTTCATAACCAGCTTTTAATTGCATTTAAAATGTCACAGAGGTGGAACATGTGTAATTTAGCCATAACTGTGTCCAAATTAATGGCCTCTACGCAGACGTTCCATTCACCAAGCCCAGATGAGCCAGGCAGCTTGGTATTTTTATGATTTTTATTCTTCATATATTTATTAGAAATGCACTAGGCTGTGCCTCACTCGTTGTATGTTTCTCCTTTAAAACTACTCCTATCTGCGTGGAATTTTTTTTTTTATTCAACATTAAACTCAAGATAATGGTTAATCTGTTCTACTGATCTCACTCATACGTAGGCTGGGGTTTGTAAAGGGTCGGGTAACTATTGTGTAGAAGTTAACAAGAGGAAATCGAGGAGATTAAAGGAGGGTGAAAAAGTCAACGGGCTAGATTTAAAGCCACCAAAAAAAGTTTGTTTTCTTTCATCACCAGGTGTTCCTGCACATATAAATTACTGAGATGATGTTTCCATAACACAGCTTAGAGCACTCCAGAGAGGCAAACCTGCAAAACAGACCTATTTAATTTTTCATGGAGGAGGACCATCAGGAGCAATAAGCCAATATTCTTCTTCCCATTTTCCAGATGCTTTCTCTAGGCCTGCATCTTTCCAAACCCTAGCCCTTACTTTTTTTTTTTTTTTTCAGAATAAAAAGCAGTTCTGCCGAGACCCACATGAAAGGGAAGAACTGTTGAAATGTTAATTTTACCATCTGCTGTTGAGGCCAGCTACCTTTGTGTGCCTGTGTGTTGGTGAGTCTGTGTGTGTGTGTGTGTGTGTGTGTGTGTGTGTGTGTGTGTGTGTGTGCGCGTGCGTGCATGTGTGTGTGAGTATGTGTGAGAGTATGTGTGTGCATGTGCATGTGTTTTCTTTCTCTTAAATTCCCAGCAGTTCTGTTCTGTTTTATAAATGTGCTGGTATTGTGGTTGTTTGAAGTTTTGGATCAGGGACCTGAAGATTCAGACTTGCCACAAGGAGTGACATTGCGATTAGCCTGGCATCATCGCTGTGTTAGGGGCACTCCCACTCCCATCACAGTATCGTCTGTTCTTTGCACATATTGTCTGCACTATTTCCTGGGGTTTCCCAAACACTTAAGCTTTCTCACACAAGCACTTCTCACTAGAAGTGGGCGGGATGATCGAATCATGATACTCGAAGGCAATTTTATAATAAATGATTTGTATCAATATATGGCTGCTAAGAGTTTTTTTGTCTGCAAAAAAAAAAATGTTATGTGTATACATGTAATGTTTAAATGTTATTTGTGTATGTGTGTGCATATGAAAGTAAAGCAATAAAACCAATTTATTAATTTTATTTTAATAATAAATTGTAATCAATTAATGCTGGCGAAAACTTTATTTCTTTTTTACTTTACAAACTATTCTTAGGCGGCACGGTGGTGTAGTGGTTAGCACTGTCGCCTTGCACTTCCAGGGTCCGGGTTCGATTCCTGGCCAGACTCGATTGTTGTCTCTGTGTGCGTGGAGTTTGCATGTTCTCCCCATGATTGGTGGGTTTCCTCCCACAGTCCAAAGATATGCAGGTTAGGCTAATTGGCGTTCCCAAATTGCCCGTAGTGTGTGT
>JAOTRS010000012.1:5721087-5731208 GCA_028565755.1 Dinotopterus cunningtoni | reverse complement strand
CAGAGTAAAATGAACAAGATTATTGCTTGTTGTGTGTGTGCACTTAAAAAGATTGTCAGGGATTACGTAAAAAAAATGTAATAAATATATGTTTAAGGTAAGAGTTCTAAGAAAAAAGGAATGAATTTTGAGTGTAAAGCCAGAATTCTCAGTTTAAAGTATGATTTTGTTGAAGTTTGATTTTTAAAAAAGGCAGCATTCTGAGAATTCTGAAGATCAACATCAAAGTTTAATGTAAGAATTCTGAGAAAAAAGGAAAGATTCTGAGAGGGGGGAAATCTGAATTTGCCTTTAAAGTCAGAATTCTGAAATTAATGTCACTAAAGCAAGAAATCAGTGTTTAAAATTAGAATTTTGAGCGAAAAGGTAAGAAAGGCAAAGTTCTAAGTGGGGGAGGATCTAATTTTTTTAGTCTAGAGTCAGAATTAAAAGTTTAAAGTAAGAATTATGCGAAAAATGGCAGCATTCTGAAAAAACTGACAGAATTCTAAGAGAAAAGTCAGAATTCTGAGACTAAAGTAAGAATTCTAAGAAAAAAGTATGATTGCACTAATCCTCTTCCATACAAACAAGCTGATCTCAGCGTACACAAAATACCCCGTGTGTTCACTTTTCTCTCCAAGGCACAGTCAGCATGCTTTGATGAAATGATTCAAGGCTGGTTAAAAAAAAGGAAAAAGCATGTTAGAGGTTACTCATAATTCTTTCCATATTTGCTTTGCTAGGCTTAAAAAAGTTTTGATGTGGTCTCATAACCCGGTGCTCAGACGATGGTTGGATATAAATTTTTACATCAGCTTACAGGGTGGCAGGATTGAATCTGCTTAATTTGTATGTTGTATTTTTTATAGAGAGTAAGTGTGAATATACAGTGGGATATATAGAGTATATACAGATGTAAGACGAATTAGAAGGGGGAAAAATTTCCTTTTTTATGGTAGATACGTTCTGACTGACCCTGGAGACTCCTTCAATCTTGTTACAGGAAACATATTTATATTCTTTGTTAATTAATAACACACTTTTTAATAATTAGCTTTAGATTTTGCATACACACTTAAACACATGCCATTCTCCTGAAATAAAAGGTGTGTATCCATTTCATGCAGGTGGTATTATATTAACCAATTTTTGATGAACAACACAAAGACAGCAAAGATTTATTTTGTGTGTGTGTGAGGATCATGTGTGGCACGTATTTATAAGTTCACACCCTACTGGCTCATCTTACAGATATACTATACACGATATCTGTGCAAATAAAGTTCAAAGATTCCAAGTGTGCCTGCCAGTCTCAGCTCGTGATGAGCTCATGATAGCGATCAAGCATCTATCTTTCACCACCTCTTCCTCCTTCTTCTCCTTCTCCTCCTCGGCTACATTTCCATAACTAATCAGTTGCATAGCTCCTCATCTGACATGACTAGGCTTCTCCTGCTACGATTCATGGATTTTCCCCAGACGCCTGGGTTAATCTTGGTTACGCCATAAGAGTAATAAGCATCGCGGTAACCCCTTAGACACCCTTAAATAAACGAAGGCATTTCGCCTCGCTCGATTACATTTGGAGGTTTTTCAGTAGCATTTGTCTTATGTTGTAAATGCGTGTTAGCGTATCCAAGTGTGTGACGGCCACGGTGTGTGGTCTGTGTCTCCACGCTGTTCTGTTTATCTCTCTGTGTTTATTCACAGCCCCGCCAGACAGATGCAAGAGACAGCTGCTACCACACGCACAATCTCAATGCTGCATAGGCCTCGCTGGGCCTGCGGGTTAGATTCAGGTTCTCCCCATGATCAAGCCTCAGAGTCTGGGGGTAAAGTGTAAAAGAAAAAGGTGGAGGGGTCGCTTCTTTCATCTTAGTGTGAGAGTGAGTGTGAGAAAAGACCCAGATATGTTTGACGCATGAAGCTTGTCCCTTCCCCAGGTCCTCCCTTTTTTAAAGCAAAAACTATGTCCTTTTGGATTCAGAAACATCCAACAGTTGGCGGCGAGAAGCAAGAGATAAGAAAAACATTCCAAGACTAGAAGCCACGTTGAAAACTCTTCAAGTTGTGGCTTTGTTTTGTACTTCAAGCTTTATTTCTCTCTCTCTCTCTCTCTCTCTCTCTTCCCAACTCCGCATGAGATTGAATCTGTTGACAAAAGCCCCCCATTGACTGTTAATTCAATCTCCTTATCACTAGCCTAAAGGCATTACCAACCGAATACCCACCCATACTTAGCATGCAAATGATAGAGTGATTTCGAGGGCGAGAGAGAAAAAAGCATGGCCCGGTAAGGGGCCTAGCGGAGGAGCGCTGGTTTCCTTTAAGATAATGGGATTTGGAAAGGACAGCTCTTTTGTCTTTCGTGGTCTCATTTACACTTTCTGTCATTCCTGCTTTTGTTTCAGCTTGGAACTCCTGTTGATCCGCAGCAACTAAGCTCCACATGTCCTCAGCCAAAAAAGAGCCTAAGCAATATTTAGTTACTAAAGATAAACCATTGCATACTAAAGTATCAAAACTTCACATTCTCAACTTTATTTTAGTTTCATGACATCAATTTCAAAGAACTTTCTAACTGAAAAGTTATTTAGGGTGCAGAAATTTTTTTTTTTTACAACTAATTACCCAAGTTAATTTTTGAAACTTCTGCTGTGTCAGGTCTTCTGGTTATTTGTGAACAGTTTACATATGTATAAAACATTATAAAACCTTTTCCTTTAAATTAAATCACTCAAAGTTACCATGGCTGATGTATCAAGATATTTCCAGTAAAATTGCTTTTTTATGGTACAAGAATAACCTTTTGTAAAATATATTACTTTCATAAGTTACTGAACATTGTTGTAAAGCCTTATCCATATATTTATGCATGTTCACTGACATCTCAATGGATTATGTCCTCATCCAAAACTTTGCGTTTGACAATGTCAAATCATCTTGTAAAACAGTAAAATAAGTCTTGTTAGTACATCCTGATCCTGACTGACAGGCCATTTAAGGTGTGGCTGTGTCATCTTTGTAGTTCATTGCAATGGCAATTAAGTACTAAAAATATAGCTTTTTCTTTTTACTTAGGTGTTAGGGAAGTTTTATTTTCCTGTCTAAGTTTTAGCATAAATTTTGTCTGATGCTTTAAGACAATGCGGTCTATAAGTCTTTTTTTTTTTTGGAATGTTACAAGCCTAACATTCTTAAACCAGCCCTATGATGCATAATTTATGATCCAAAATCTTACATCGTAAAATAATTCTTTGGTGGTGAGATCAGTGGTCTTAGAAAGCAGAATTTTTACGCTTTCATCAGTAGCCAGTTTACTGTCATTTCAACCAAAGAACGCCAAGTCAAGGTTCTGGCAATGTGAGAAATTCTTTTATTAAAATCTGTGTGTTAAGTCTAAGCATTTCTACAACAGTTGTCTAAAACCTGCTAACTTAAGGACGCCGTAGGATCACACAAAACTCGTACAAATACAGCAATTCTAACTTTAAAACTAACTTTGAAGTACTTTTCTGTTTATGCAGCACTCATTTTTGTATGACTTCAGATCACGCAGATTGATGACATAAGCAGAACATGTTGCTGTGTGTTTATTTAATCTCAGACCTATGTTTTGAGGTTCTTCATCATAAAATCTGACGTGGAGAACATCTTACCGCAGTCTGCGATGATACTGGAATATTTTTCTTCATTGTGATAATCTGAAAATAATCACAAGGTCTTATTGAACATCAGCTGGGACGTTACAGTGCATTGCATCAGAACAACTTTGCACAGTCACACAGCAACATTGTACAGTCAACTTAGCAACCATAACCTACACAAGATCAGGTTTAAGTTGAGTCTGGGACTAAATTTAACTTGAGGTCATAGTGGTGTGATCTACTCTTGACGAGCTACAGTCCGTTTTTTACTGCTGAAAACACATGGACTGCCTCTGTGTGAGATGATGAGGTTCATGTGGAAATGATTTAGATTGTTGTACTGAAGAACTGCACTTCCCTGCACACACACACTCTCTCTCCCTGTAATTACACAATAATGCATGAGCTATATTGTGAACATATCCCTGGTTTAAAGGCACTAATGCAAACCATACTGGAATGTTAAAGATTTCCAGTAAACAGACAGATTTTCTGTGATGACTGAATGATTTTAATTGCTTTAAAAGAACCATTAACACAGTCTAACACATTAATTACAAAACTATAATATGGATCCTGTAGCACACTACCTGGCCAGAAATATGTCAGAAGGGGCAAATTATTGGTGTGTACCAAGCAAAGAAAACAACTAAGGAGGTTTGAAAGTATTGGAACTAGGTTAAGAATCCTTTAACACAATATCAAAACCTGGAAGGATTGTGCTGAACTGTCAACTTTGTGGAAGAAATGTGGCTGGAAATATTATGAATGACGATCACTTGGTGAAGTTGCATGATAAAAAAAAAAAAATCAACAGTAAAAACCAGAGCTATGTTAAATAGAGAAAGTAAGAACATTTTCATATGCACAAAATGTGATAAGAACTCGAACGATTGGGACTAAAGAGCAGTGTGTTCATAAGAAAACCACTTGTTAGTGAGATTCATTAAATAAAAGGCTCCAGTTTGCCAGAGAACATAAAATTGGACTTTGGAGCAATGGAAAAAGGTCATGTGGTCTAATAAGTTTAGATTGCTCGTATTCCAGAGTGATGGAGTAAGAAGGGAAGCTAATGAAGCTATGCATAGTGCCCACAGGCTTCTGGAGGTAGTGGGATGATCTGGGGTTGTTTCAGTTGCTCAGGTCTAGGCTCAGCAATGTTATATGGCAATAAAATTTACTGAATGTACTGGATGTCCAGGGTATTACATCTATGGATTTTTTTCTTACTGATGAAACAGCCATATTCCAGGACTCAGATTGTGAATGAGTGGTTCTGGGAGCAAGAGGAAACCTTTTTTTTTTTTTTTTTTTACACATAAACTGTAATCAAATGTTAAGGTGATTGAATTAAATCTTTTTGGCCAGCCAGTATATATTGAACACTGGTTTTTGAGTTAGCCCTTGTGTTGGATAAGCTACTTTTTCTCCAAGCTAAAGCCAATCTATGCTTATGATAAAATAGATGACTTCACTACAGGTTAGTGAACATAAGTAGCTATCTACAACTGACTAGCTACACTACAAGCTATTGGGAAAAACATAGCTAACATAACTAAAACATAACTAAATCTACTCAATTTTACCAGCTAATCTTCATCCAAACCACTATATAGGTAAAGCTAGTTAAATGACAAGCCGATAAATGGCAAGCTAACTACAAGTTACCTATGACGTAAAATAGCAAAGTTACAGCGAAACTGCTCACTTGTATTACTGTGTATATTGTGTCAAACTAAAAGATATTTGTCTTTGATTAAACTAGCATTCTGAGAAAGTTAGATATAGCTATCTACACACTTCAGCTAACTGACTCTGTAGCCAACTTCTCAAGCTATGAGCCTCTTGTGATTTATAGCAGTTAAGTTGCAGCCAAATGACAAGTAGCTAGCTACACTACAAACTCAAAAGAAAACGGCTTTGTTAAAAAAAAAAGGTAACAACTAAACAGACAAACTGCCATAAAGCTTTATTTACAAGCTAATCAGAAAAAGTGGCTAAGTACTGTCATTGAAGCAATTTTACAAATATAACGTGTCGAGTTATTCAGTTACTCATAAGTTAAACTAGCTAAGAAACATAACCAAAGTACATTTGGCTATTAAGAAATATTAGCTAACTATAGCTAACTGGTGCTAATTTGTTATCAACTAAGAATTGTGTTTTATTGCACAGCTAATTTTAGGCATAAAATAAGATTTTAATGCTTTGTAGTGTATGCCATTACAAAGATTTTGCTTTTCTATCAGCCATAAAAAGGTAACTTAACAGTAAAACCATCATTAGATCAGCTAGTTACTAAAATCCCCGGTATTTCTAAAATAGCTAACATCTTTTATTGTAACTAGCTACTCTATATAATTGTGTAACACTAAAAATAGTCATTAGATCACTACTTGTCTAGCTATTTTTATCCTGCCACTTGGTGGAAAAGCAGCTAGTTACTAAAGTCCCTGCTATTTTTAAAACAGCTAACATCTCTTATTGTTACTAGCTACTTTATATAATTGTATTACACTACAAACAGTCTTATTGGCCTAAGATTAAGATATGAGATGAGAGTTGCACTGGAATCCTTGTCTCTCATCTACAGAGATTTGGGGAAAAGAAGGAGCGGAATTGAGTGGGAGTGGATGACAATGAGGATGGATAGGAAGATGAAGAGAGTGTGTTAGCACTGGTGGAAGGAGAAGGCTAAATGATTGTACATGAGGCCATCATCTGGCTTTTGTCAGCTCCACTTTCTCAGAGATGGAATGCAAAATAACAGAGGCCTAATCTAGAGTGAGGGAACGAGAGACAGAAAGAGCGGTGTGAGGGGGGTGATAAAAGTAAAGGGAGGATGAAGTACTGAGAGAACAAGAGAGGTAGAATTCTGAAATAACTTTGTCCAGGGAGTGATCTGTGACATACAGTACATATACATATTTCCAAATATACAGTATGTATATGTCAGAACACACACACACATGTTACCGTTCACAGGTTTCACACTTACTGTAAACTGTATACTGTATACTTAGGTGCTCCACAGAGTTCTGTCTTTGGACCATTCATACTTTACACACCTCTATGTACAATGATAAATATGGTTTATTTTAAGCCAAAATGACTAACTTGTGAATCTTTTAATACTGCGAACAGCAAAAACAATAAACTGTGGACAGATTTAATCCATCTGGAGCCTAGGGCATGTCTCTCCACCCGCTCACCTTGCTCCTTCCTGGGAAACATTCAAAAAAGCAACCCCCACAAGATCATCATGATGATGATCAACATTGAGCCACTGATGTGTTGTGCATGTTAAAACAAGCGCAGAGGAGAAAAAAAATGCCATATGGTTACATGTGTGTTTGACAAAGCGCAAGAGAGCGTGAGAGAGAAAGAGAGACGAAAGACATGGTGAGCAATCGTGATGGACTGAGATCAGGTAAAATGTATACCAACCTGTTACCAATACTATACACAAGGCAGGGGGCTGGTGTGCAGGGTTTTGCCTAAAAAGGAGTTGCCCTGGCGGCTCTGTTTGACTTTTCGGCCTGCTCTGTTTACCCGCCAGTGCTTCAGCTCTGGTCCTGGGAGAGAACTGAATGAAAGAGAGAGATTAACCAGAGTGCACGAGGCCGCTTGCGGTGATTTATCACTGATTAAACAGGGCTGCCATGCCAAAGTTTTAACAGATGCTGAACAAACAACAACAAATCAAGACTTAATGGTACTACATGCACTGTTACAAACATTATAACATTATGCACAATTCTTTATTCAGATTTAATCCTGTAAGTAGTGTGCCATAATCTGGATTTTTTTTTTCCTTTTTGCTTGAACAGTGCCAGAAATTAAGACCGTTTCCACACACAATGTGACAAGAACTCCCAGGATTGGAATTAAACAGCTGTGTCCATATGAAAACCACTTGTTAGTGAGACTCATCATAAAAAAATGCTTCTGTTTGCAAAGGAGCATAAAGAATGGACTTTGATACAATGGAAAAACGGTGTGGTCCGATGAGTGCAGATTGACCCGGTTCCTGAGCAATGGGCAAACCAGTGTGAGAAAGGAAGCACTCCTTATGGATAGTGGACACTCTACAAGCCTCTAAAGACAGTGTTATGATATAAGGTTTCTTCAGTTGGTCAGGTCTAGGCTCAGCAACGTTATGTCCCAATAAAATCAAGTCAGCTGACAACCTGAAGTTACTGAATAACCAGGTTATGAGATCAATAGATTTTTTTTCTTCCCTGGACTTAAATTGTGAATGGATGGCTCTGGGAGCACAAGGAATCAGTTTCATACATGAATTAACCACCACACTATATACTGTAATTAAATCTAAAGGTAGTAGAACAAAATTGTAGTGTAGTTGGCGAGGCAGTGTATCTGTATTTGTACTTGTACTGTATGCGGACGTAAACCTGAAGTAGCCATGGTCTGCCTTGAAGGATTTTTTTGGTCGTTTCGTTGTTTTTAATGAAATAAGCGCCCTAACCGTGTTAATGGTTTGTTCCAAATAATACATTTGTATTCAGTTATATATCTTTACATAATGGGGATTATCTACTGGAATGCAGGCCACATAAGCATGAGTACGAAAGGCCAGAAAGAATCTGCAGGGAAATAACAATGCATTGTTGAGGATTCAGCCTCGACATGAGAATTACTCTGAATTGCATGCTTTAGAATCCAGGCATATTAGTGGTTAATGAAGGACTTGTGACCTTTCATTGACCTCTGGAAGAGTGTAAGAGTAAGTATCACAGTAGAGAGAGAGAGGCAGTGTGAAGTGCTGTGAAGACTGATTTACAGGCACTTAATTACAGTTCAGAAATACTTTCACATCCAACATCCATAAATGTACTTCTCTGAACCATAACATGTTTTTTGTGTTAAAAACTTTGACACAGGCTGGTCCTTCCAAATCCCAAGCACATGGGCCCATAATATTTTTACAGATCAAACCAATTCTTTGTATGTTCTCATTACATGCCTCAGGGCCATAACATTTTTTTGCCATTTCTATCACACTCTCCACATGTTTTGCTTGTTTAAACTAACAAGAGAGTGCACGATTCACCTTTTCACGACTATAAGCCATGCATATTGTCGTAATCTCGTTTGCAGCACAGGAAGACCAAATGGTGGTCTGGCACTGAGGAAGCTACGGAGCAGTGTGAAAAATGACACATTGTTGTCATGCATGTGTGGGAAACGGACAGACGTTCATTTTTATATGACCCCACTTTTCATTCATAGGTTTACTAGGGCTCACTAATGAAGATGAAAATTATGCAAATTTAATGCCATGGCCTTTACAGTACCCAGTCTCAACCCAATCATAAAAACAGCATCTCTTTTGGAATATCCTTTGGAAGAAAGTGAGTTCATCATTCCAGTACAGGTGCAGTTGGAAAATCTAAGCCAAGGAGCTTAAATGAAAGCTGTTCTATTGGGTTTTTCCATGCGCAATGAAAATGAAAATAACTAAAGGTATTCTTGGATTACGATGTCTTTGGAAAAATAAAGGAAACACGATCTACTGTATGTTTCAGTGATCTATTTTAGAATGCTTTTTGTGTTGAAACAGTTTCCAACTGGAGTAAAGGGAGGAAGACTGGAAAATAAGAAAAGACAAGCTAATTCTTGGAAAGTTCACAAACATGGACTAGACAGCAAGGGCCCAAAGTTAATCGCCAGTTATTCTGAACTTTTCTGCACGGTTCTGCAAGAATGTCCGCAAACCATATAATTTTCTCAACGTTGTTGATTGGGGTGTACTTGGATGCTGCTGTCCAGCGAGAAACCCAGGCGCGGTTTGACTGACAGCAGTAAATTCCGCCTTGTCACCAGGATGAACCACAGACAGAGTTTGACTCTGGGCAGAAAATCCCACAAAGTTGTGCCACAGCAGTTAGCTGGAGTTAAAAGAATCTGCCGTTGGACCATGCTGGCCCTTCCCCACTATGGGAGGAATGACCAATTTGGTGACAAAGCATTTACAGGCAAAGCCATGTCTGTAAATGAACTCAATACTTTGTTTTACTGCATGCCTAATGACTGCTGTTTATTGCGAAACAAGTCAAGGAAACAAGTACATCAACTAATCCCCTGAAAGTCAATAGCTATGTATCATGTAACCATGTTATAAAAGGTTAATACTTCGTAATCTAATTACTCTAATTAGTGATAGTTTTTTTTTGTCACAAATTCGAGTCTGTAGCTGGTCCTAACACACCACAGAGATGTATTAAATCTTCCTGCACCTAGTGCTGCTATAAATATAACCTTTATTGCTATCTCGATCTCTGCTCTTTAACACTTTTTAACAGCAATTTTTCAAACTTGAGCACACATAAGTGCTTGTTGCAATCTTAAGCATCAATCTTGCATGTACCTGGTGTACATTCTTTTGTTTTGTTAATATACTGAACAAAAATATAAACGCAACACTTTTGTTTTTGCTCCCATTTTTAATGAGATGAACTCAAAGATCTG
>JAOTRS010000012.1:5634094-5646206 GCA_028565755.1 Dinotopterus cunningtoni | reverse complement strand
CTTGAGACATATCAGACAAATTTGAGTGCTTTTGAATCTGATTGAAAATCGCAATGCCTTAAAAACTGAATTGAGGAAAACTGAAACAGTTTTTCTCTGATTCAAAACTCCTATAATGTGTGCAACAGTGTGAAGTCAAAGCAGCAGTCAAACACCACTATGGAATTCGTATCCCAGAGCAAAGTTCCACCTTTACGGCAGAAGCCCGGGCTCTGTTACTTGCTCTTGAACATATCGAAAAGGAAAGGGAACAAAATGACTTAGTATTTACCGACTCAAAATCCTGTCTACAAGCTTTGGAATCTATGAAAACAAATCACCTAATAATTATTGATATATTAATCTAGGCAAACCAACTACAGAAAAAAACATCACAATATTGTCTTCTGCTGGATTCCAGGACATAGTTGAATTACGGGAAATGAACAAGCTGACATGGCAGCAAGACAAGCCCTTACAGAAACAATTAGCGTATGTCAGATTCCACCCTCTGACCTTAAGCCATTGATAAATCAGTATATATTAAATAAATGGCAAGCAGAATGGGAACAGTACCAAAACAACAAAATATTCTAAATAAACCCAGTGGTGGGAAAAAGATGCTTTCACCCCTTCGAATCAAGACGCGACATGGTCGTATATATAAGGTGCCGTAGAAGCCATACAAATTTAACCCATGCGTATTTATTTAAGGATAAAGGAACTCCAAAATGTCAGCACTGTAGCACTACCCTAACCATAAAGCATATACTTTTGACCTGCCCAAGTTTTGATACCATAAGAAAACAACTTCTACAAGAACAAGATTTAAAAAACATATTTTGCAAGACAAAACCAGAAAAACTTTTGATCCAAAGTGCACCTAAAGAACCTTATGTAAAGTCTTGTTGTTCTGGCCAAGGCCATGCTATAATGTGATAGTTATTTATTTTTATTTATTATCAATATTTTTATTTACTTTTCCCACAGCTCTTTAAATCCCTTACATTATAACATAATATTATATTGGTTCAAATAAAACAGTTTAATGTTTGATATGTATCTGCCATGAAATAGCCTGGGAAGCTGATATGGCAATAAATCCTAATACAAACAAACAAACAACATTTTGAATGAAGATGTAAGTGGACTCTTATTATAAAGAAGCCTGAGAACCACTGATTTAAGCAAACAAAGTGCATTCTTATGCCTTGTGAAACTAGAGATGTTTGGGGGTGGGAGGGGTTTCTGGCCACAAACAACAAAAAAAAGTATTTTTTTTGTTTGCTAATTATGTTATTCATGTACAAACTGGTGAATGAGATTAAGTCCTTCTGCTCCTCTAGGTCAGGCTATAGCCAGAAGGCATTATTTAAAAGCGTTTCTGGAAGTTGAAAAGGTTTTATAGCTGACAGGAGACACTAATCCTAGTTGGCGTGTAATAAGACAAAAGTGCATAGCTGTGGTGACTGGCTTAAGAATGAATGGATAAAAACTGTAACCTTACTACTACCGTCTACATAAACTATATCTAATTATTGAGCTCATATTTGCTTTGTGTGATCTCACGTGCAATTTCTTGTCCCTTTTGTTTCTTCAGTACTGTGTATCAGTGGCAGATGTTTCAGAAGGACAATAGGACATGTGGATGAGAACTTTATCGTAATGACTAACGATGATTCTCTTGTGTCTCTTCAGGAGTGTCGGCTGCACCGTAGTTGAAATGCTAACTCAGCGGCCTCCTTGGGCGGAGTTCGAGGCGATGGCAGCCATCTTCAAAATCGCAACTCAGCCAACCAACCCTACACTCCCAGCTCACGTCTCTGACCACTGCCGCGACTTCCTAAAACGCATTTTTGTGGAAACAAAACAGCGACCGGCTGCTGAGGACTTATTACGGCATGTTTTCGTTCACTAACCCCTTCCCGTCCTCGATCACTGAACGATTAGAGACAACCCTAAGTGTCTGCTCTTTTCTACACTTCGCCCAGCCTGCTGTAAAGCGTTCCCTTTTGGACTGGACAGAATGTTGGGGGGGGGGGGTGCGGCTTAGCAGGAAAGAGGCTCCATGCCCCTGTTGGTGGAGGATAGCATTTTGGGAGCAGCTTGATTCTGTATGAAATCATTGCACCTTAATTTCACTCAGGGGTTCGTACCCCTAAAGACTAAAGGAGTTTTGTTATCGTAGACAATTTTCTTTCTTTTGAGGGAGAGAAGGAGACCAGGTCTCCCACTAGGAAACCAGGCTCCAGGGAGTCTCATCAGGCTCGTGGGATAAATGAGAAGCTATCTTGTTCCAACACAATTTGTTGAATGTTCTGTCAAGCCCAGGAGAGGGTTGGTGTGCCATCAAGCTGCTAAAAAAAAATAGCAAATCTAAGGGAAAAAAAAATCTGACCACAGGGTGTTGGGACTCCAGCGTTACTCCTCCAAGTTCTCATTGTCTTGCACAGTTCGTATAGACCACAGACACACACTTTTAAAGTTCATCGACATTTATACTTCAGATTTTATCACTCACTATGCTGTACAAATGTTCATTTTTGCTGTATTTCCATCTCCCTCTTTTGTGTTCACGGATTATGTGGAGTGTGCCACTCTAGGGTCAAGCAGGATTGTGCTTCATTTGCTTCACTCGCAATTGGTGTCGCTTTTGCTTTGTGCCTTTTTAGGTTTGTGGAAACAGTTTTTTGCGCGTTTGCGCTCCCATGCTGAGTGACCTGCAAGTCTTGTCCTTGACGTATTTTCTGCTTTATTAACAAACTGACTCCAGGTCAGGTCCTTAAGCACTCCCTTTGCCTTCACGTAACACAGTGCCGTTGTCTTCAGTGTGAGGTTGTGTTCGAAACCCATTTATGCGTAAAAGCCAAAAACCCACTGTGGGGTTGGTGCCTAGTGACTTGAAAACTAAAATCCACCCTGAACGACTTGCATATCGATTTTTAAAACACACATCTTCAGTGGTGTTTAAGATTTATTTTAATTTATATAATTACAACTTTTCATTCATATGATGCTCTGGTTTTACTTAACGTTTTCCTACGTCTTGCGCAATGCCACTTGACGACCCGTGGGTGCGTCGCCGTGTGGGTGTTTTGTTTCCTCTTCACCCATACAGAGTAACATCCTTTAGTCTGTTCAGCTCCAGATCTCTGTATCCTAGCTCAGTTTCCAAAGCTTTTAACTTTCGTGCTTTCATTGCTGTCAGTGCCAACAAGTCCAGCATGTTGTACGTCTCCAGCTTGCCGCTGGATAACTGAGTCATATTATAGATGCTTTGCATTCTGTGACATTCTGCGTGCTTTGAATGTCTAGTGAGAAAAGAAACTCTTAGTCTTTGCCGAATCAGAGCGTAATACCTCTTGAATGTTTTTCTCGTTTTAATCAGCAGTGTCTCGCTGCGGCATCAGAGCTACACACGACAAAAACCATACACAGCACCACGATGTGTACATACTATCGCCAGAGTTTCTTAAACACGGCGCGGATATTTCACCGCAATCATACGTAATGTCTTTTAGGGTGGAGTTTTCCTTAAGCAGCAGTATGAATGTTATTTATTTGAAATCGACGATTGACTGAATATACACAAAATATGTAATATACACAAAAAAATGTATTCACACGCGTTTAATTGCCATATTTTGGAAGCCTTTTAATTCTATAGTATTATTATTTTATTTTTTTGCAGTACCGTAAGATATGAAGAAAAAGTATAAGAGATTTTACTCAAGATTTGAGTTCAGTGTTTTTGTTTGTTTATTTATTTAATTTTTTTAAAAAGCAGACCTCGGAAACTAACATGGATTCAAGTTCTCATCAGTAGTACTTGACCGTATTTGTAACTGAAACTCGCTGTTCCATCTCGAGACAGGTATTCGTTTTTGGTTTGGCTTATCTTATTAATCCGTAACCCACAATTGCACACACTACTGCAGCATGCTTAGTGTCTCAGCTTGCTTTTTGTTTGCAGAAGTGTAGCTCGATTGGAAATATACGGTACACCAGTGCCTAGGTAGTGTTTTTTTTTTTTTTTTTTGCACAAGTTTCTCTTTGGTACCTTTTTTATGCCTTGGGTCTTGGCACAGCTCTTTGGCATCTGTTTGCTTGTTCGTACACCACCACTGAATTTTCTGAACGAGCTCAACCTTTGAACAAAGTATACCGTTCAATGAAGTGATGTTTTGCTCGTAGGCCCAGACTGATCAGAACCATGCTCCCTGTGTATAGAATTAAAGGGCCATGTTTACTTGCAGACATTTCGACTACTCCAAACGAATTATTTTCTTTATTGACCTTAAACTCAACAGTCTGTAAAGTTTCCTCATACATGTATTACACATGTAATCCCATCCGAATTCTTTTCCAAAGATTTTAGATACCTTTAAGTTGGCATGTAAACATTTTTATCAACCGTCAGTTTTACCCTCATGTACATTTGTGAGATATTTAAAAACAAAACAAACAAAAAAAAACTTAGGCTTTAATGTGAATGCACATTTATGCATTTGGTTTGGAACCTCTCGAAGCTAAATCTGATGATGTGCATAAAAAGCTGCTGGGTTTTTGGTCACACATGAAAAGGACATGATCTGTTTAGTCGTTCACGTAGAACTGATGGTCAGAGTTTGCAGAGCAAAAATAAAATCCTGTAGGGCATCACGTCAAAGTAGTTACAGTTTGTTTGATGAAAACATGGCATCAGATTCGCACTAGGCTGCTGTTTTGTTGTTATTGTTGTTGGTGTTTGTGTGTGAGAGGGAGACAGAGAGAGAGCTATTTTTCCCACTAGCACTGTAAAGTGTTGACAACCACAAGAAACAAGAAAAAGCAGATACGCCGGTGCTTTTTAAAAAAAAAAAAAAAAAGCCTCTCGAGAGCCGTTAACGATTAAGACGCAACCGTTTCACTCCGAACAATGTTTACAGCTTTTGTACTCCAGCTTCATCTGTTTACTGTTAGAGACTCAGAGCCTATTGTTCGAATTGTTTAGTGTCATTATGTTGAAGCACTCTCAGTCCAGTTAATGCAAGTTCAGGTACATTCTGACACCCTAGTCCAGTAATTATTGGTACATCCTGGCTCTCTGAGCCATCAGCACTTTTTTTTTTTTCTTTAATTGCTCTACTGCGTTCCTTGTTGTGCTTTAGCCATGTATCTCAAAGTCAAAAGGTCAGAATTGGAAAGTGCTCCTGTTTGTTTAGGTTTAAGGTGCGATTGAAACACAGTTTCACGTTTTTCTGTTCGTACTGAAATGGAAAGAAAGCATTATTCTGTGTCTGTTAGAATACTTGGTGTGCAGGCCTTTGTAACGTACGTACGTACAATTGTACAATCGTCTGTCCTTTTGATGTTGAAATTTTTGCACATTTTTCGAGACCATAATTTGTACACTGATTTTAATACTTTTGCCAGTGAATGTTTGGCACATCTTGTATGTGTGTGTGTGTGTGTGTGTGAGAGAGATAGTGTGTGTACAAATGTGTGAATGCTTTTGTTTATACATAGAGACAGGGAACAATTAGAGATTCTCTGACCCGGTGTGGCGGGAAGAACCGAGCTCGTGCAGGAGCGTACTGCTCGAATTCCAGATGGCACTGTTTGTGTTGGCTTGTACTTCTGCATTCTTGTGTGTCTTGTTGAAATGCTGTCTGCAGGATCGAACAAGCCGCCTTCATGTAGTTGTTGTGGTTGTTGTTGTTGTTGTTCCACCTTCAACATTTTCTAACAACTTGTTCCTAATCACCATCCAAGCATCACTTAACTAACAGGACAGGCTTTCTAATGAGGTTTGTTGTGCCACTGCTGCCACTCCTGAATGCACTTTTTTTGTATGGATGTGTGTGTACGTGTGTGCGGGCGTCAGACCTTTTTCTGAATTGCGTATTGCCAGTGCAAAAGGCACTGCACTCAATGCCTTGCGCTTTTGACTACACAACTGAAAAGGGAAAGTTAAATAAATAAGTATAACCAAAAGGGGAATAAAATGCCAAAAAAAATTTAAAAATGAATAAAAAGAAAGATTTTCTCTTTTCGACAGAGTTTACTTATCTGACTTAAAACTCTCTTGTCTGCTTTGTCTATGGTACGAGAAAGCCATGTTTATAATTCAATTTGGTTTGTGACCAATAAGCCTGTTTATATGAAATCTGTATATCAGTGCTACGCATAATTTTTTTTTATATATATATGAATTTTATTTTAGTTTTTTCTTCTTTTTTTTTTTTTTTTTAAACTCGAAATTATATGCATGATAGGCATTCGAATACACCAATGAGGTTGTGACCTGCTGTGAAAGCAGAGCTGATTGGACAATTTGCTGGACATCATGAGATTGCCTGTTAACGGCTGGCACTTTGTATAGTGTTGCTAATAATGATGAAAAAATTATAATAATAAAAAAAGATATTTATTTCACATTTGTTGTGCTGTTGGTTTTAATTTAAAAAAAAGAGGGTGTTTTCTTATTAGATAAATATTTCATACTGACAAATCTTTCATTCTGTAGGTACAGTGCCATGAAAAAGTATTTTCCCCTTCCTGATTTGATTAGATTTTTTGCATATTTGTTACACTTAAATGTTTCAGGTCATCAAACAAATGTTAATATTACACAACAATAACCCGAGTAAATACAAAACACAGTTTGTAACTGATTACAGTATTTTATTTATCAAGGGAAAAGCTATCCATACCTACAGTACCTGGCCCTATGTGAAATAGTAATTGCCTCCTAAACCTAATAACTGCATGTGTTGCTGCCAACGGTGACAACTGCAATAAAGTATTTGTGATGCTGGCAATGAATCTTTCACTTCACTGTGGAGGAATTTTGGTCCACTCTTCTTTACAGAATTGTTTTGATTTAGCCACATTGGAGGGTTTTTGAGCATGATCGGCCTGATTCGATTTAAGTCCGGACCTTGACTAGGCCGCTCCAAACTCTTAATTTTGTTTATGGATGTATACTGTATGTATATAAAATAACTTTGAAACCTTTTTTCTCATGTGTTGTGCGACAATTAAAAAAAAATACCTTTTAACTTAACCATTATCCAGCCAATCCTTTATGCATTGTACGCTCACCCAGCCACTTCACCGCTACACCGTGCTAGTACTGTAGGTTGGACCTCTTTTACCTTCAGAACTGCCTTACTTCTTCATGGCATGGATTCCAGATTGTCCTGTTCAAGAAAGTTTAAGATGATTTTAGCTTTGTGACATGGCGTGGTCATAAAGGTATGAACCACTTTATGCAACCATACTCAGGTGGCTGTGGCATTTAAACCATGCTCAATTGGTGCTAAGTTTACCACTCTGTACCACCACCACTAGCAGCCTGAACCATTGATGCAAGGCATTGATCCATGCTTTAATGTTGTTTATGCCAAATCCGGATCCTATCATCCAAATGTCACGGCAGAAATGCAGACTCATCAGACCCAGGCAGCGTTTATCTAATCTTCTATTGTTTGGTGAACCCATGTAAATTGTAGCCTCAGTTTCCTGTTCTTGGCTGACGATGAGTGGCTCCCCGTGTGGTCAACTGCTGCTGTAGTCCATCTGCTTCAAGGTTTGACATGTTGTGTAGTCAGAGATGATCTTTGACATACTTCGGTTGTAACAAGATCAGCTCGACTCAGTCTCACAGTTCTCCTCTGACCTCCTCTGGTATTAGCAGGAGAACTGCCACTCATTGGATATTTTCTCTTCTTTTCAGACCATTATCTAAAACCCTAGAGATGGTTGTGTGAAAATCCCAGAAGATCAGCAGTTTCGGAAATACTCAGACCAGCCTCTTCGGCACCAACAACGATGCCATGTTTAAAGTCACTTAAATCTCCTTTCTTGCCTATTCCGATGCTCGGTTTTGTACTTCAGCAGATCGTCTAGACCACGTCTCCATGCCTAAATGCACTTATTCGCTGACATGGGATTGGCTGATTAGATATTTGCATTAATAATCAGTTGAACAAGTGCACCCAATGAAGTGGCCAGTGAGTGTATATGACGTGCTCACTCATTCACCAAGTCATCATTCTAAAACATCTCAATTTTATTCAAAAATAAATTTCTTTTATTTATTTTTTTGTCTTCACATTCTTTTGTTTGAACAATAACACCATGTAGCTCATCACCAGCAGGAGGATACCTCCTAATGCATGTCTTTCAGCTGAAAAGAAAAAATAAACAAACCTTTTCAAAATAGAATGTGACCCGAACAAGACCCCTTTATTGACCCCTAATCGATGCGGTTCCCCTGCAATTCCACACTAGGGTATTGTCATGATGACCAAGAGTTTTAAGCCAATGTTTTTGGCTCACCATTTACCAATTATTTTGAAGCTGTAACCAATAACGGCATTCTCTCTCCCTCTCTCTCTCTCTCTCACTCACTTTTAAAAACCATTACCATAACATTATTGGTGAAGTGAATAACTTGGATTATCTTGTTGCAGTGGCAAGTGGAAGTGGTTGGGATATATTAGGCAGCAAATAAACATTTTGTCCTTAAAGTTGAAGCAGAAAAAAATGGCAAGGATAAGGATTTGGGCGACTTTGACAAGGACCACATTGTGATTGTTCGATGACTGGATCAGAGTAACTCCAAAACTGCAGCTCTTGTGGGATGTTCCCGTTCTGCAGTGGTAAAAATGTGGAAGTGGAAAATCATTAAACCAGCAACAGGGTCATGCATGTGAGGAGTGAAGGCTGGTCATTTGGTGTATTCCGATCCAGTAGTGCTGAAAACTGGTTAATACTGGTTCTGATCAAAACGGTGGAACCTGCTGCATCGCTGTTTGTTGCATATCGGGCTGTCAGGGTGCCCATGCTGATCCATGCCCACCGCCAAAATCGCCTACAATGTGAGCATCAGATCTGGACCAAGCAACAGTGGTGGAAGATGGCCTCGTCTGACGTACCACGTTTTCTTTTACATCAGGTGGATGGCTAGGTACAAGTGCATCACTTACCTTGGGATGAAGTTGAGCTGGCAGGGGCAGTGATGCCCTGGGCAATGTTAAGCTGGGAAACCTTGAGTTCTGCCCTTCATGACATGTACCACCTACACAACATGGTTCCACCACTCCATGGAAACAATGTTCCCTGACGGCAGTGACCTCTTTTAGCAGGATAATGCAAACTGACACTGCAAAAATGTTTCTTAAACATGAAAAACAATTAGTCGGAGGTGTTGACTCGGCCTCCAAATTCTACAGGTCTTAATCCGACCATGATTATAAGACTTATGGCCGATATGAGTGTAAAAAAAAAATAGAGAATGAAACATTACAAGACTATCCAGTCTTGTACAATGGCACTTGCGTTATGCCTCAGTTTGTTTAATGAAGAGTGAACGCCTGCTTCCATGTTTGATTTTTTTATTTATTTTTTTTAATGAAGAGTGGTTCTTTCGGCAGCACAACGTCATCCATTCTCACAGCGCGCCGATTGGCCCATTTCATTGTCATCTTGTGTCGCTATTGACCCCTGGCGTTCTTTAACTTGGACGACGGCCAATATGATATATGATTGGCCGTGAAATTGGAATCTCAGCCCGTCTATCCTGCGAGAAGTGGCGCCATTTATGATTTTAAATCCACTACACATTTCCATGATATTGCAATACATTATCAACAGATAGATAGTCATGTATAGTTTACATTGTTCGTAGTACTAGTATAATATAAATATATAAGATATTAAAAAGATCAAGTAACTCTGCTGGGTACTGAGCAAACAGTACAAGTATCAGTGTGTGTCTTAACAAATAATTAAAAAAAACTTACTCTGAGACTGATCAGGTAAAGGGATTGGACTGGAAATGAGAACCAAAATCTATCCAAAATATTTGTTCAGGAAGTCTGACGAACAAGTCATCAAGTCTACTGTGTTAGACAAATTTACCAAAGACCAGGCAACCAAATTAAATCTGATTATAAAGTATCTAAGTATTAACACTTAGGTTAGCATAAGTTCTGTAGCTCCTGCTAGTAAACTTGTGATAGTCTGAATTTGTTCATAGTACCCTGTAGGCTATATAAAATCCTGATAACTACAAGCACAAATACTACAATTTATCTGAAGCCGACAGGGAGTATTGCTGTTTTCATAACAAATGTGATAAAACAGTAAGCTGAGTATGTTTTAATACTTTATTATAGCATATTTATTGCGTTGACGGCACATGGGTAGTGGTTAGTACTGTGGCCTGCACCTCCAGGTTGGGGTTTGATTCTTGCCTCGGGTCTGTGTGTGGAGTTTGCATGTTCTCATGCTTGGTGGGTTTCCTCCAGGTACTCCAGTTTCCTCCCACAGTCCAAAGACATACAGATTAGGCTAACTGGTGTTTCCAAATTGTCCGTTGTGTGGGTCTGTGTGTGTTTGCCCTGTGATGTATTGGCACCTTGTCCAGGGTGTTCCCTGTAGCATGGATTGGCAGGACAGCTGCATTTCTAATACATAATTCAATAATCAATGCGATCCATAATGCCACCTGACTGGAAACTCAAAAGACAATCAGGAGGAGTTTCTGAAAGTCTGTGATTGTCTAGTTTTGTGACGGTTTTTGTAACTTTGGGCCGAATTGAGTGCGCGGGCACATTAAGTGCATCACGCACGCGACAGAGATGTTGCGGGCGTGACTCAGCAAAGTTGAGCGCGCTCCCGCGCGTGTACGGGATGTTGCGGGCGCACAGAGCGCTTTCAGCACGTCAAGCAAGTCCTACTGTGCGCCTCGGACATTCATATAATGCCATAAACGTGACATTCCAGATGATAAACAGGCAAATTAACAGGCGTGGTGTTATTTTAGAGTAATTACTGTGTTACTTCTTTACTGTGCAGGAATGCACCTAGAAAAAAAGGTTATAGTATTGTCATGCATACAGGCAACTGGGAGAACTGGATTATCTGGTGGAACGAAGCTCTCCAATAAATATTCGAATAATACGTTACAAGTGAAAATGCTTTAAAATACAAGAATGATTCTCTCTCTCTTTCTCTCTCTCTCCACATTTTTCATCTAGATGCTATATAAATAAGAGACAGGAAAAGAATTCCTTATCACTGCTGAAATCCACTGTGTACCACTCGAACTATTCAGCACACTCCACCTACATGTACATGTACATAAGTTCGACTCATTCAAGGGAAGCGTTTTGCATTAAAGCCCGTCGTCTGTAGGAAAGAGATGAGAAGACAAAACTACTGCTGAGAAAAAGAATTATGAAAGAAGCGTTTTGTTAGAAATAAGGAATTTGGAAGTGGGCGTGGTTTTAACCAGCCTACTGGACACACCCGCTTCCCCTCTATAAGGCTGAGAAACGATAGCTTATTAAATTATAATATAATAATTTTCGACTTGTCGCGTCCGTCGGCGTCCATCATGACAGCAGCGTGCCGCGCCCTCAGACCTCTCAGCCGGAGCCTCGGCTCGGTTCAGGAGCTCATAACGCGGAAAGTGAAGTCACACGCAGGAGACTTAAACCGCAAATCTGCCGCGGCCTTCACCGGAAACTTAAAGACCATAGATGATCTGCCTGGACCCAGTCTCTCCACCACGGTTTACTGGCTGTTCGTGAAAGGATATGCAGATAAAAGTCATGCATTGCAGGTTGGAAGTTATTATTTCTCCCGTTACTGTTACTGCTATTGCTACCGTACTGCTGCTGTTACCTCTACCGCTACTCATGGGGGTCCTGTTATTATGGATCCCCAGTAAAATCTCAAATTCGTTTGATCAAGCTCCTATATTTAAAATTGGTTGATGTAGATTAACTGTAACGGGAAGGAATAGTTTTTTTTTTATTATTATCCGCAGTGATAAAACAGTTTAACACCAAATCTTTTGAGTCGGGTCGCGCGCGCGTGCTTGCATGCCCGACATTGTGCAATTCGTCGCCTGAAACAAGAATCGGGATTGATGTACGATGCCACGATGGGACTAAAGCAAGTTTTATAAAAAAAAAAAAAAAAAAAAAATACCGATGGTCTTATTTCGACTCAAGCCTTGTTGCACAGCACTTTTCAGTGTACCGTCTGTATAGCGTTTTACACATGCAACAGGCAATTAAGAAACAATAAATAAATAAATAAATAAATAAATAAATGAGGGTTCGGGTTCGATTCT